>PVJX010002305.1:0-132551 GCA_004027295.1 Dolichotis patagonum
TCTGCAAGACAAGATCTCATCTGGCCACCAGCCTTGGACTTTCGTGGCGCCAGGAAAAGACAGGATAATGTAAGCAGTGAGTTTCCTTTCATACCAGCACGATGAGGGTTAGCCTCGAGAGCTCCAGGCAAAGCTTGCCTTGGTATTTGAAAATAATAATTTATGGTCACTTTTGTATATCTTAAGAACTGGGCCTGACGGTGCACGAATGAAAAGTGAACACAGAGATACTTCTCTTTCCACTCTAATATCTTCATTTTATTCCAACACATTTGCTTTTAAACATAGAGACTGTTCTCTGCGTACAGTGTCCGCTTGCTGAAGCCTTAGACAATCTTCGGATTTAGTGCTAATTGCCACTCTGTTTTCTCAAACAAGCCTGGCTCTTGCTATTTAACAGTCCTCTTGCGTAAACCTTGAAATCTGTAAATGGACACTAATTCTGAGAGCCCGGGGCGGGTTCTCCTTTGTGCCTGGCGTCTGAACAGGGCCTCTGGGATGTGGAGACACAGGAGGGGAGGCCTCCGGAGCTCAGTGGTGACAAGAGTCCAGCAAGACTCATTCAAGCCATAGGCTCCGGGGGACCTGAAGGTCTGCAGGCTCCATCTTAGCTATTTTAGGCCTCCCTGTTCTTTGATCTCTAAGACTTTTTATCCTCAGTAATCTTTCTGGTTACAAAAAGGAGCAAAAGCAAAAGAATGTAGTACAAACGAGACACCAGGAAAGACCCCTCGTGTAAGCCACCAAGAGCAGAAAACACAGTTCAAGAACATGTAACCGGTGAGTTCAGCACCATCTCTCATGACACAAACAAAACACAATGTCAGGGTCTTCCCCCAGTACCCCCGAAGCTTGATCCAGTGGGGCTCGTTTTCTCCTGGCGTGGATCTTTTGCTTTTGTCTCTGTTCTTAAACATAAGCTACTCCAAGGACCCTGTAGGTTGCCAACAATTCTCAGCTCAGTAATTAGAGGGTTACACTACAGATGCTGATTACAACTTGACCGGGCTGGTTTTCAGTCATTTCCCTTCCCAGGCACCAGCCTCTGGTTTATTCTCTCCCCACGGTCTTGCCTCCTTACTTCTCCCTCTTGGGCCATTTGATGAGGCAGTAACGGGGTCAAAGGTGGGAGAAGGAGAGATAAAGGACCTCATCTCTTCTCGAGAGTGTGCAGCTTTGCTCTCTGGGCCTGAAGTTGCCGATCCTAGTGAGGGCACCGGTGGTTAAAACACAGCCTTCCTCCACGGGCGCTCTTTGTAGTTCACTGCTGAGAAATCACCCACAGCCTCTGTCGGCAGCAGATTTTGCTGTGTGTTGGGTCTGCTCGCCACTCCGCTCTCAGCCTGTCGAGGCCTGGCGATGCCCTTCCAACCCTTCTGCCGAACTCTTCTCGCCTTCTGCGTCTCCCAGGGTCCAGCCTGACAGGGAGCCAGGTTCCTCACTGAGCACAGCTCCCACCACCGAGCCTGAGGGTGCAGGCCACCTCCGCACATGGCCCGCCACCCTCAGCAGGGTGGGGTCCTCATCACACTCCCACAGAAAAGGGGACGGAGGCTCCCGGAGAGGGATGCCTCTTCCAATAACAGAGCAGTGCCAGTTTCCCCTTTCCACCCTCTTTGGACGAAGTCTGATCATTTCCTTCAGCCATTTGGACGCTTCCTCTCGCTTTGACACACAGTGTCTCTTCTGTTATTCCAGCCTCAGCCAAGGCTGCTGCCGTATGTATTACCCAGCTGTGCTCTGATTAGACACGTATGTACTTTTCATCTCTCCCTGCTCTGGAATAGTAGGCAAGCGATTTGGGTCTGCTGTTTCCGGAAGTCACGGAGGAATAAGCTTGTCATGACCAGACCTTCTCATTAGAACCCTTGGCTGAGATAGCATGTCCACCCCACTCTTGAGGAAGGGGTAAGGAGGGTGATGGATAGCTCAGTGTCCGAGGTGAGGAATAGACAGTTACACCCCACACAGTGTTTAAATAAATAAGATTGAGTTAGGGAGGGAAAAATACACATCCCTTGTGATTTAGGAGGAAATCATTTGATCCTTTTTGTAATCAACAAGCTTACATGTTCCTCTCTTGTATATTTCCTCCTAAGGATGATGCTGGATATATATGAATGTAATGTTACATTATAAACAACCACAGGTTCAGTGGCATAGAGCAATCAGTGTCGCTCAGCATTCAGAGGATCCCTTGGGGGTCAACCAGATGGTTCTTCTATGACCTGACCAGGGTACTCCCTGGGGTAACTGAGTGACAGGGTTGGCCACCCAGTTGGAGTGACAGGCAAGTCTGACTCCATCTCATATACATCTTCTTTCAGGCTAGCTTTGGTGGGTAGCAGAGAAGATAGATATGGTAGACAGATATAGAGGAGGACTGGGTATCTCATAATTTGCTGACTTGGGAGACACTACTCCTCATGTTACTGGCCAAATGCATCATGGGGTTGAATGAAAGGGTGAACTGGATCATCCTGTTCATGATAGGAAACCACGAGAAGTCACACAGCAAAGGCAAAGGCCTAGAGGCAGCATAATGAGAACAGTGTGCCCCTTGGCTTGTTCCATAAGCTTCCATTTTCTGGCCAACGACCACTGCACTCAGAGGGGTCCTGCTCATGGTCTTTTCACCTGCAATACCAGCAGTGCCGTGAGCTTTATATTGAGGACCAGAATGAGGCAAGGAATGGTTGTCTACTGGGAACCTTGAGATGATGCAAGGAACTCAGTGGGTTCACTCCCCTGTCCAAGTCGCCTCTGTCTCCGCAGCTTCATACATGTCTGTTTCGGCAATATGGGGGTTTCTTCAGCTTTTAGCTCCTTATGTTTTGACAGTCTAAACTGTAAAGGTTAATTCACTGACTTAGAGAAAATCAGGGAGAGAGAGAGAGAGAGAGGGAACCAAATGAATTTGAATCATCATATACTCTTGCATGTCTGTGTTGCAACCCCCTCCCCAAACAGAAGCGATGCCAATTTTATATTATGTGGAATATTCAGAAATTTGTTCCCACTTTTGTTAAATTCAGTAGCCTCAACATTTTCATCACATGAGAGCATTTGTTTCATGGAAATAATAAGATCTGAGGATTGAAAGAAGAGAGTGCAGCTATTAGCTTGATTTAATTTTATTGCTTTTGAAGTAGCAAATATTCTTTGACTGGAGGGTGAATTGTTATGTTTCTCTGAAAAAAATACAGTATATGATGAGTGAGTGCTGATGATGTATTTTTCTTGACAAAGATGTTTAAGAAGACTATTTTAAAATGCAAAATACTAAGCAAAATTGTGAGAAAAACCATCTGCATAGTTCTTAAGTTCAGAAAGTGGCACTGGCTCCTTTATGCCTCGTCTGTACTACTCAGGAATTCTCTATCTACTGAGGATTGTTTTCGGCTTTGAATTAAAATACTAGGTGGAGGAATCACTTTGTATATTTGTTTTAAACCCCTAATTAGTTCATTAAGGAGCATTTTAAGGAGCTATTTTCTGTGCAGCTTAAATTTATGGCCCTAAACAGTTAAAATCAGCAGTGTATTAAGGCTGATATATATGTTTGATGGAGCAGGAAGTTTCTTTAGTGTAAAGTGCTGAAATTTTACAAGCCTACATAGTGAAGGGTAAATATGTATACTCATTTAAAAACTAATATTAGAAAACAGTGTTTTGTATTTTCATAGCATATCATCTCAGTTGATTCTCAGACTCACCCGATGTGATTCAGGCACATCGGGTTTCCATACGCCCCTGTTGTTATGGAAAAAACTTAGGCTAAGAGAAGCTACGTGAGTTGGCCAGTGTCACCCAGCATGGACTGCAGACCTAGAAACCAAGGTCTCTCCAAGGGAAGACTTCCGCAGCACAGAAATGATCGGTTAGGTGTGGGCTTGAACGGACACAGAAAAGTGAGACTCCGTCTGTGTTTTCAAGGGCAGGTTAGAGCTTCATCTGAGAGACAGGAAAACCAGGAAGCATATCCAGCATAATTTGTCAAGCACAACTATAAGAATTATAGAATGGGTCACATCTCAGTCTGGTGTCTGAGTCCATAACAAACACTGAAGACTGGGTGATTATGAGGACAAGACGATTGGGGGCCCACACTTTTGGAAGTCAAGAGTGTCCCACATCCGCTCAGCTCATGATAAGAACATTGTGCTGCTCCAGCTCATGGAAAGAGGTGGAAGGCAGTGGGCACGTGTGAAAGATTGGGAAGTACAAAGTGCTGAAATTTCACACCTGACTCTCACGATCGCTCCCTAGTCTCACAGGATAAGGCTCTGCACGCATGAGGACAGACCCATCAAGTGCCTTTTAAAACCTCCAGCACTCTCCACACCACCACACTGGAGACCAAAGCTGCACCCAAGTTTTGGTGGTGACAGACCGTGTCAATGCTGTCAGTACGAGGGAAGCGAGGGCCGGCCGTACCCCATGAAGAGTGGGATAGGGCGAGCTCAGGCTCTTGTGTGTAGATGGGGAACGTTAGGTGTATGGCAATGTTTCCCTCCACGGCGCTGAACATAGGAAAGAAGGTTTTCTTTCTGTGGTCAGGAGACGGGCGAGTGAGGATGAAGTGAGGGCACTGACCATAGCGGTCCAGCTCGGGGGCTGAAGAGCTCTCACTCTGAATGTAACGGGCATCTCCAGGGACATCAGCAGGGATAAGAAAAGGTGGCTCCAGACCTTTGATTCCCCCTGGACTTCGGGAAACCTTTGTGGCAGATGGTGATTTTCTGAAGATGTCCACAGCCATGCTTCTCATCTCCTGTGCTCTTCTCTAACGTGGACCTGCCCACCTCATCAAGGGGCTAAGTTAATTCCGTTTGGCTCTGAGTGGATTGGTGGGTGCTTCAACCAAAAAAGAGTGGTGGATTTCAAGGCAGGAAACTTCTAGAACACATTGCTTTATTTGGGTTACTTGCTCTAAAAATGAAATTCATACTACCCGAGGATTACCCATTTATATTTTCTCTCTCTCTCTTTCTCTCTTTCCCCTTCCTTTCTTATCTTTTCTCTGTCAGGGTGAGAGAAAATGTTTCTGTCACAGTCAGCTCTATTTTACTACTTACTGTTTCATTATTGGAGTCAAATTATAGATATATGAACTTTTTATACAAAGAGTTAGAATAAAATTGGAAGCTGAAAATAAATGTATTTTCTTATTAAGGAGACAGAAGAGAAGGAAATGCTGGTGCAAAAGGGGAAATATTATTGGATCCTGCCCTAAAATAGTCTAATGTTCACTTTCCTACAACTTGTACTTTGAAGTTTTTAATCTATCTCTTTGGCTTCGCCCACTCAGTTTTCATTTGCAGCCTCTTTTTGCTCTGTCTGCCCCTTAATTGTGGTTTCCATGGTTACTTCCGAGGTCCTCGCTCCTTCCTCTGGTTTTCCTTTTCCTCCCCTTGTTTCTCTTCCTTTCTACTTCCACTCGCCCCGCAGGGCGCTCCCCCCCCACCCGCTTCCTTTCTCCTCACTGCGGACCGTCATTAACTCTGCAGACATTTACCAAATGCGTGTTTTGTGCCAGGCATTCTTCTAACAGCTGGGGATACAGTTAGGGCTTTAATTATTTAGTGGTTTTATGCTTGTGAATTTGATTTTCCACTGACAGTAATCATCACAGAAATCCAAATATTATTGTATAAATGTACATTAACATAAAATAAAATATGTGTCCCGAAGATGGTGAATGTCTGGGAGAGAGGAACTGGCAAGTGGCTCGAGCCCGCAAGCATTTCCTACTTCTCTCGACTTGGAAAGAGCATCTGTTTACCCTTGGCGTCCAGGTGGCGTGATGGACGAGAAAATCAGCTTCTCTGACACACTCTGCACTGGGGAGGGTGCAGTCGTGAGGTCCACTCTGGTGATGGCCGTGGACGGCTGGAGACCTGCCAGGCCAGATGCTGGGAGGAGAGGACCAGGAAGCAAGCGTCCTCCCGCTGCCTGCTGGGTGCACTTGGCTCCGCCACTTTGCTGACTGACTCGTATCACTGGGAGCCGGATCCCTGGACTTTGGGTTGTCTTGACTGACTTCTTTCTTGGACTGGAGTTGTTTGTTAATGCTCACAGTGACTTTCTGGAGTAATAACTAGGAAAAATGTCATGAAGCCATCTATGCAGTTGGAAGTAGACATTTTTAGTGTTATTTATATTGGATAAGCCGTGCCTTATTTGGGTTATAGGAGAGGACATTCTTGGCACCCAGCAAATTCCACTCCTAATGCAATTTGTGAAGTGATTTGGTTTGGAAAGATGAGGAGTAACACATTTTAAATTGTCATGTAGCTTTCATTGCTAATCCACTGAAGAGTTTAAAGTGAACATAAAGCCATATCCCACCAGTGCTGCTATTTATGTATTCATTTACAGTCTATGTCTTTTCTGTTTGGAAAAGTTCATCTAAAGCAAAGTAAATAGCCAGCATCTTCTCATAAACTGCTTCTAGATATTCTGAGTGCTTTAATTTTTAAAACATAAAACACACATTTAAATTATCATGCTGTTAAAGATTCTTTTTCCTTTTGAATACAAGGCACCCAAGGGCTTTGTTCTCATACTACTCGCCGTGAAAGTACCTGGTGGCCTGTCACAGAGAGAGTGCCCAGCTTCACACAGCTGGTGTCTTCCTCTTATACCCATTTCCCAGCTCGTTACTAATTACCTTCCACTGTGTCAGTCTTTCTCTCGAGGCGCCCTTTGTTATTAAAACCCATGCATCAGTTGTTCAGTGGGAGCTAATGCCTGTGATGGGTTTTGATATAGGCAGCCTGTATCAATTCCATTTGGTTTTTGCTTGGTCAAGAAGTTATCACCTAAACTGAGGAGAAACGCAGGTAACTCTGAGCTAGAGGGTGGGGTAGAAAACAACAGAGATTCACGGTAGAATGGACTGCATCTTGGGTTGGTGGTAATATCCACTGTCATTAAATTTCTCAGGAGCACAGTGACTGCTGAGTGTGGCAGAGTAGAAAGAGGGAGCAAAAGCTTGTTGAACAGTGCTCTGTGTCCATCTCCATTCTAAGTTTTCCAAGCTTTCACATTTAAATCTTAACAAAATGTGGGAATAATTTTTAATCCCTAGGTCAAAATTTGTACCAAATCACATAGTTGATAAATGGCAGAGCCAGGATATGAAACAAAATTTGAATCCAAAATCTTTGCTTTCTTCTAGTATAATGTGCACATCATATTTTACACTGGCATTCACTGATTATTTTGCTTCACAGTGTGTGTCAAGAAAGAGTGGGCCAAGATAGCTCAAATGTGACCTTTGGCCTCTCCAGGAGGAACTGGAGGAAGCACCTTCCCGGAAAACTAGGGAAACACGTTAAACTCTTATAACCAATTTTAAACCCCATTGGTACTTTTTCCTGTGGGAATCTAAGATCAATGATAGGACCAAGTACCGAATGGACAGTCAAAGAGACTCCTATTCTTGGTCAAGAAGAGGAGAAGCAAAGATAAAGTCACAAATCAACTCCCTCCAAGAAGGATCTCTGTGGCACAGATCACGTGTCAAAGAAATTAGGTGGAGGCACGGGCTGATCAAGGGAGGAGTATTTGTGTCTTTTCTAGGAATGGAAGCACTGTCAAGAATGTAGGCACTGCCTCTTTCTGCTCATTTTCTGGTGCTTTCCAGGCATCGCCCATGGCAGTTATCACCTGTCGTGGTACAGGGTGTGAGTCTGAATGTGTTCGCACGTGTGTTTTGGGTGTGTGATTTAGCACGTGAATGGGGTTACTCTGAAGGCACTGGTTGTCTGTGGTCACTTTGGCGGCGTTCTCAGACCTCACCAGTTTCAGTTAACTCACTTCTAGAGAAACCTCCGACCTACTGGCAGAAGACAAACTGGATTTGGGTGAAGTAGAAATTTGGCTAGTCAGGTAGGCTGGACAAGACTGGCTCAGACTGACAGTCCACAGGCGAACCCGAGAAACTGTCTTGACTCTTAGCGCAAATTCGTACCTATATTGTAAAATACACTCCTCAAAACCTCTTATTTTTCCATTGTAACCAAACCAAAAAGAATATTTATTCGGATCTTTCCGTGTTAAGAGGAAGCGAGAAGAACGGTTGTGAAGATGCTGCACTTGACGCTGTGGTTCTTATCTTACTTTACCCTAACTGCGTCTCAACCTGTTTCTTGAAGTCGGAAGTAGAGACGTCCTACCTGGTACCTTAATAATATGAGGATTCTTTTTGTTGTCATTGTGAAGCAGTTCTTAAAAAAAGAAACTCACTGCAAAGCTTAGTTTCAATGTGGTTGAATTTTAATCTCACATTTCTTAGCTGAAGAGCATTTTTTCTTTTGGATCCGAAAGCGCTCCTGGCTGCTAGCAAGAGTAAGAAATACCGTCCTGAGGCAGATGTCTGTTTCCTCCGCCAGGCTGGTGTGGAAGCCGACCCGTGTCTCCTCCCCCAGCTGAACAGCAAGGGAAGCAGTGCGGAGACACCGAGAACTCTGCCCGAAACGTGTTTCCCACCCCAAAGCTCTTGCCACATCCAGCGTCTTTTAAAATAGCAGCCGAATGACTCTGAAAGTAGAATCGCTCTTGCTGGAGACAGGCTCTTAGTTTGTGTATCATGCCTATTCTGAGAGCACGACAAGCTTTGAGCTAGGTCAGACCTGGATTTGAATCTCAGCTCGGACAATTTATAAATAGCGTTGTGTTTGGATAGTTAAGAGAAACAGGAAATTGCATGTGACCTTTCCTGTGATCTTGATATTTCAACTAAGGTTCATAAACAGAAGATGATGGGCACCAAGTGCTCGTACTTTACAAGGAGAAGGTGCCAGACATTTCTCTGAAGGTACTGCTCTGGGAGTGGTCAGCCGAGTCCTCTGAGTCTCTGCCCACAGTGCCCATCTCCATTCTCCTTGAGAGGAAGGTAGAGGGCAGAGCAGGGGAGGTGCTATGATGCATGCAAGCAGGACTGGAAATTGCCAAGGCGTTTCTGCTGTATTTTCTCCTTGGCCCCAATCCCCGCAAGAACACAGTTAGCAGGAGAAAAAGTGACATTTCACAAGTGTGCAGTTTGCCTGATGACCTTGGGCAGAACTCCGCAAACTTTTTCTGTGAAGAACCAAATGGTAAATCTTTTAGTTACTGCAGGCTACAGGACCCTGTTGTAGCTATGCAGAGTAAAGAAGCCATAGATAATTCATCAATAGAGCTGCATTCGAGGAAAATTTTGTCTTAAAAGACACACAAGTCAGATTTGGCCTGTGGGTCGTAGTTATTGACCCTTGATTAATAGTTTTACCCTTTGGTTCTTTGTTTCAAATCACAAGTGAACTCTGAGAAGAAAGCCTGCTGGGCATGCAAAGTATCCCATGATGCCTTTGTCAGGAAAAATGGTGGGAGGCTTTGACACAGACAAGAGCAATCAAACTGGATCTTTAAAATGGCCTTTCTCAGAGCAAGGCATTGTCTACAATACTTCCAGGGCAGTGACGCTTTAGGGTTGCTCTTCTCATTTTCTGTGGGTCACTTTACAACTCTGGAAGTTGCAGCCAACCAGAGCACTGCCTGTGATTCCTACCCACAGAGACACAAGGACATTTTTCTAGTGGAAATTTGATTAATTTTTCCCTCTTCTTCAGAGAAGACAGCTTTGTGCCTATGAACCAAACTCTTTTCATTTCAGTAGTTTTTAGGGCTCTAAGTACATGTCTACGCTTTGTGTTCTCTTTTGAATTCGTCCTAACATCTTACTGGGTCCCTTGCTAATTAATGAGTTAAAGATACTGTTATCTTTAACAGGCTTATTTTATATTTGCATGAAAGTCATAATTTTTATCCTAGAAAAAGCAATTATCCTTTTACAGCTGGAAAAGAGAGCGGGCATCAGGACAAGGGCACCAGGCGCATCTTGTGTGCCTAACTTCTCTTGGCCGTGTACTCGTGACTGCTGCTATTTCTTTGACATCATGACAGTTGACTTACTGATACTCAACCTGGACTTATGGGGAGTTAATGCTACTAGGGCCGCACTTTGCCTGCTGGGAATTAAAGTCAATCAGCGAATGCTTCCTGCTTCCTCAGTTAGTCCTTTTGTAAAAGTCTGCTGTCCACTGTGGTAGCATATCCGCTCTGCACTTTCTTGCCGTGAACTTCGCAATGCACACGTATGCACTTGTGTAGGCTTTGCCTCTTTCCTCCTCTCTCTTCTCATCTTCTCTCTTGATGCCTAGGATTGTAGCCCCTAGTAAGCTACCTGCATGCAAGCCTCTGGCTCAGTTCTACCTTCAGGGAACCTGGACCATGTCAGAGAGAGACCTGAACTTCATTTGTTTGCCAGGACAAGCATTCACAGTAATTCCAGGGTGACACACTCACTGTAGGCAGGACAGCCAGGACCGAGCTGTGCTAGCACAATGCTGTGCTGAGCGATAGAGACTGCACCACGGCACACACCACCGGAAGGCAGGAGCTGAGGTGCAGTGAAGCACGCCATCTTGAAATTGCATCTCCTTCTCTGAGGAGACGGTACTATAGGGCAGTCTCTGAGGAACAGCTGGAGAAATTCATGGTGAAACCCACAGAAAAGTAGGAATTTAAAGGACTGCTGTGCAAGGTCTATAAGACATGAAGCATGAGAAGCAAAGTTTTGCTGCTTTACCACATATTCCACTCATTGCTCTTGACTGCAGTGAGACCAGAACTACCAGAGTAAACGGCCGGAGACTTGGATTAGGCAGACTGGAGGAAGAGTCTTAGGGTAACACCCCCACTTCCTTTGTGACGTGTAAAGTTGTGGGTGCAAATCAGGCTGGAGAGGGAGAAAGTTCTTAATTTGTTAAGAGATTAAGGTTTTGATTTGGACTGGATTGAACCTAACATCTGGTGATGATGCCCTTTTAAAGTCTCAAGAAGACTGGAAAACAATAGAATCTGCCTCAGGTATGGTTAGATGGCAAGGAAAGAAAAACTAACAACATTTAAGGGGCTTTTCCAGAGCTCGTCCTATTTAATAAACCAGTTACGGTTCTGTGACTTTTCTAGTTTGGTTTTTCTTGTCTCTAAGTGAGGATGTGAACCCTGATTTATGGGTTTCTTTATAAGGTGCTCGTGTGCTGACCTAGCGATTTGCCAAAGAGAACAGGAGGCCGCACACCCGCCCCTCACCACTGTCCATCTTCGCCGTCAGACTCCGCTGGACAGGTATTTTCAATTCCTCGAGTGATCTCAGTTCAGATGACCACCAAGTGTTGCCACCTCTTGGCCCCTCCAGCCACTCGTGCTTCGAATACCATCTTAGTTCACTGAGTGTCCTTTCCTCCATAACTCGGGATAGGTGGGGTTTTTTCTCCTCTTGTGGCACTGGGAATGGAACCCCCCGCATGCTAAGCAAGCACTGTATCGCTGAGCTACGTCCTCCGCCCTTTTACAATTTTATCCGTTTGAGACTGTCTTGCTAATTTGCCGTTTCCCAAGCTGCGCCACCTTGCAGTCCTGCTCTATCCTACCGAGAAGCCGGATTGTAGGCACTGCTGCTGTGCCTGGTTTAGGCGGGGGTTTTGGTTGTGGCTGGGCAGGCCCTGTTCTGGTTCCAGTTCTGTGTGCCCAGAGTGGCCCAGCGCTCTGCTCCGAAGTCCTCCCCTCACTGCTGTTAACCTCCCGGTGCTTAGCTGAGGACCCCAGTGCACTTCCCAGCTGGGCCCCACCTTTCTGAGGACAGAGCCCAAGGCCCAGGGGCGAACTTCTTCTTTTTGAATGTTTTAGCCTCAACAATTTGATGCTGGTTGCATTTACATAAATTGCCAGGTTACCTCAGAAGATGTCATTTGTCACTCAATTAAAATAAAGATGTCATTGTAAAGATGGATTTACAGAGTTCCAGAGCTTAATTTTTTCAAGTGGAATAGGAGATCTTTCCCGCTTGGTCTGCACTCCTTCCGATTTAGGCTTTGTTCTTGTTCTTCTATCTCTTTGAGAAGTACATGCAATAAAGCATTTTGTCTGCAGACTGTGTTCAAATATGAAACTCAGTTATCAGCGGGAGAGTGTTTCTCCCTCCTCTCTGTTGTCTCCTCTACCCAAATGTGTTTTGCAAAATTTTCACGAGCAAAAGAATATTTTCAGTTGGGGGATCATAGAGTAAAAGTTCTTCTGTGCACTGGCCACTGAGCTAGTTGCTCATCAAAGATTTACAGGACCTTTGGGGATCTTGTCTGTAGTTCCACACATTCACAGACACTCACGGTCACCAGCAGGAGCACAGTGCCCACCAGGTGTGCTCAAGTGCATGTCTGTCCAGTTTATGACCGGAGCGAAATGTCTATGTGGGCGACCATGTGGAAGTGTATTTAAACGTCCAAACCACAGGTTCATTTTGATTGTTCCAACTTTCTTATCTTTTGTCCCCAAGCCCACTCCACTGTCACTTGCCCTAAACAGTGCCTTGCTGTGCTGCAGTCCCTGTTCCCTTAACGTGGCCTGCATGTGGCCATGAATAGTGGTGCATATCTTATTGGAAAGAGCTAACGATTACCATAAATTTCTCATTATCATGTATACAACTAATTAACTCCTGCGAGTATTTTTCTTCTCCTTTTTCCTTTATGTTGGTTTAAGTGATAGAAAATACATAGCTTTGGACATCACTCTGCCTCCCTCAGTTACATGCTCTCTGCCAGAACCAATCCCTGTTAACAGCTGGTGCTGGGGGTCTGTGCATTGCTTTTGGCTACCATTTCCAACTTTCCCCTTTCAATTAATTTAGTGGAAAATAGAAGAAAAGGTTTAGGACGATAGCTTTTGAATGCATATATTTATGTGACTATTCCAACAGATTTGGTGCAGGGTAAAAAGCTGTGCCCAATACAAATTCCAGCTCCCTTTGAGAGCTTTCAGTTAATTATAATGGTCTAATATGTCCCCATTACCTTGGCTAACTCCTAGTGACTGCAAATGAATTGGTTTTACAGATAGCAACATCGGGTATCAGACTTGCAGAGACTGTTTCAGAGTAGCCTTGTGTTCTGTGCTAGGAGAAAGATTCAACTGGGAGAATAAGAATGAGATGAAGAATCTAACGTGAACCAAAATGAAAGCCTATATGCTGTGAGAAGCATTCAAACAATTTTTTAATGAACTGGTTCGTCTGACTTATTTTAAGATCTCTAAATAGGGAGGAATACAAGCACGACAGGAACAGAATAGACAGGAAAAAATTAAACAAGATTCTGCCCCATTAGTTATGACTGACAAGGAAAAGATAATAGATGAAAAGTAAATGGAGTTTGTTAGCAGAAAGAGATAATGATGACAGGACTTTTACAAATATATCAGGGAAGAAGCAGATACAAAGTTTCTAAAAGTTCAGCAATCCAAGGAGATGAGCGTAACAGGAATGACTGTGATCCTGGTGTTTTAATTCTGTCGTTGCTGAGAGACGCAGAGAAGGGAGGTTTAGATCACTAATGAATAACGGAGCAAATTGCAAACATGGCTTTGTAAAAATGCAGATAAGTGACTGTATTTGGAAAATTCAAACTTAGAACCATCGGCACATCTAGTTCCCATGTTTCCTCTCGGGATGTATGAGAAGCAGCCAATGTGTTTGTAAACCACTCATGGTGTGTAATCTTTATAAGACAATTTTGCTGATTTCACACAAATTAGATATCTGAATGCACTGAACTCTGGCACTGCCAGTCTCAGAGAAACTGGAGTAGCAAATGTGGGCGGGCTCGGACTCTCTGCTTGCGTTCTTCAGGTCTGTTCTGTCCCCTCAGCTGACTCAGACAGCCAATAACCAAAAAGAGTTTTGTAATCTCTCATCTAATATGAACTCAAGTTAAAATAATACATGTATATTGTTCATCTCATTTTCTCTATTCCTTTATGCAAAAGGAAAGAAAAGAGAAACCTATTAGTTTACTAAACTCATAGAAATAGTATGATAGATTGCCTAGTCTACAAAACATGCATGTCTCCCTAAAAGGATCCATTAAGATATGGGAGAAAAACAGATTTTGTATTTTGTCAGTCTTCTAATTTAGTAATATACTTTCTAAAAAGAGTAATGAATGGCTTACTAAGACATAATTTATTGGTTAGCCTAGTATCTTTATTTCAGACTCTTCCCCAAGAGGAAACTTTGGCAGAAGATGGAACATTTGTTTGCTCTCAACATACTGCAACTTTTGTACAGCTAAACTTTTAAGTGGTTTTACTGATGTTATTTCATTTGCATCTCAGTATTTAGAGAATAAGTGAACTAAAAAAGATTCTTTCACAGAGCCCACAGATAAATATATGATAACAATGATGTAAGCACAACCAAGCATCAAAAACCCTCAGCAAAGCTGACATTTTACCCATACCTAATATCAGTTCATGCTTAGCAATTTAAGAGGTAAAAAAAGAATGACAACCTAATTGTTAATCTTAGATTACTTTCTCATTGCAAACAAAATACTTTATACCCACAAATTTAGGGAGGAAAGGTTTATTTTGCTCACAGTTTGTAGAGGTTTCAGTCCCTAGTTGGCTGGCTCCCTGGCTGGGTGGCATGGCAGAGGGGGCTGAGTCCTGGCCTGGCAGCAAGAAGCAGACAGATCAAGGGAGGAGGAGAGAGACCCTTCCAGGCGAGACTCCCAGAGATCACCTCCTGCAACCAGGCTTCGCCTCCGGACATCACACTGCTATAAACTCATCAGTGTCTAATCCACTGACGAGTATCACACCTCCATGATCCAATCACCTCCCTAAATCCCCACCTATGAGTGCATGACAATTTGGGAGATCTAGATATAAATCATAACACTAAACATTTCATTATTGGGCATAAGCCTCTGAACAGATGAGAAAAAAAGAAGCCTGAAATAAGGATACCAACATTAACTAATAAATTAAATCTTGGAAAGGGATTTATTTCTCTTTTTAGAAAATATATTACTAGAATCAGAAGACTGACAAAACACAAGATCTATTTTTCTATCACATCTTAATAGATCCTTTCACAGAGACATACATATTTTGTAGGGTTAACATACAAAATTACATGCATTGATAGTCCACAGTCATGATTCACAGAATTTTTGTAGTTTTATTTTACCTTATGTCATCCTTTAAATTTTAAAAATTCACATGTATACAGTGCATATGTAATTATCCACATTTTGAGAATGGTTGCCAGAAATTTGTTGATAGCCTAGAGGACTAAGAATGTTTTCAGGTCCCCACAGTGACAGTGTGTCATGAGAAGGGCTTCTGGGCTTACTGATTCTTCCATCTCTGAACATTTAGGTGGGTTTAGCACCTTGTGCATCAGAAAGCATCATTTAGTTTCTTGGGTTATTATTGTAAGTGGTATTCTGATTTTCTACAAGGGTTGCTTATTGTAGATGAGGGGCTTGTTTGCTGGTCAGGTTGCTGCAGGTTGTGGAGTAGTTTTGTTTTTATAGATTGCTTGGTCATTGTCCATTTGCCTGTGGCCATTGGGCTGTATCTATGAGGTCCACCTCTGAGGATACAACCAATCATAAACTGAAAATAAGTTGCATCTGTACTGCACTGTAGAAATTTTTTATCATTGTTTCTTAAACAATAGGGTGTAATTACTACTTACACAGCATTTACACTGATTATAAGTAACCTAGAGATGAATTAAAGTATAGAGGAAGATGTATACAGGTTCTTTGAAAATATCACTACATTTTACATATGGGATTTGAGCACTCAAGGGTTTTGGTGTTTGTGGAGAACACGGAAACAGTGGCCTGTGGATAATGGGCGCTGACTGGATTTAATCTTTCAATGTCTATTTCATTTGAGGTTCTTCCTTGTACCACTTTGCTTAAAAATGCCTTCTAGGATATCACATTAATGTTTTCTGCTTTGACAATGTGTTGCAAATTGTACAAAATGACTTAAGAGAATTGGGAAGCTTCCCTTTCTACCTTTTGAAGGTTATAAAATTAAGATAACAGAGCTGCATCACTGCTCCAGATCCCACTGGAGGTGGTTTAATTCCTTTCTCTATGGCCTTGGGGGAGTGGATCTGCAGCACCTCAGTAAGGACAGGCTGGACTCAGAGGGCCACTGGTGCAAGCTAAGGCTGGATTTAAGCAGAAAAAAATGTCCTCGACTTCCGGGAAGATGGCGGAACAGTAAGCAGCAGAGAAGACAGCCTCTGTGGGAGACACCATCTAGACGCTAGACACGGGAGTACACCATCTTGAGGAAGCTGAGAAGGAAGGAAGTGGGTCCTTGGGACCCAGGAAGAGCCTGAAGTCTGAACTGAAGCCCACAGAGAGAGTAAAAAGAAAAATTTCAATGAAGAAGAAGGCAGTAGCTGGTGGCACTTTATTCTGGACTCACTGCATGAGGGGAGCTACTGGAACCTGAGGTAAGCACTCATGGTGCTGTGGTGGTGGTGGCTGGTGACCCCAGGGGCCCCTGCAGAGAGATGCAGCAGTGGAGCGGAGCAGTGGACCTGGAGGACTGTGCTGGCTGGCAGTGAGTGCAGAGGACTTGGTCCTTCCAGGGGAAGGAGAGATTGGCTGGGAGCAGCTTTGGACTCTGGCAGATAAACTCAGAACCAGAACTGCTGCTGCCTTCCTCCAGCAGCTCCTAGCGGGGCACAGACCCAGGGAAACTGCCCAGACTGCGGAGCCCAGTGAGTCTCCTCTCGGGCAGGCCTGCTGAGGGCGTCTGCTGCTCCATCATAAAGCAGCTCCTGGCTTGTGAGGATACAGTGGCACGATTCTGGACCCTGTCTGCACAGCTGTCTACTAGTGAACCAGAGAGAACCCTGGATGTGGACTTTAAAAAATTTTTCTTTTCTTCTTTCCTTGTTTGTTTTATTCAGTTTGTTTTTTATCACTCTTGCTTTTATTGTTTTCTTTTATTTTCTGAGTGTGAGTGTGTTTCCTAACCTCCCATTGGTGTGGTTTTGTTCTGTTCTACCTTTTACCTCTTCCAGCTCTCTTTGCCTTCAGTCTCTTGCATCAGTTTCCCCAAGTTAGTGGGATCCATCTTTGTCCTCCGACTTACTTGTAATCTCTTTCTTTTTTCCCACTTTTCTGTGTCCATTTTGAATCTTAACCTTTGAGGACACAATTTATATATTACAGACATATTGTACATAATTGTTTTTCACTCTGTTGAAAAGATATGAGAAGCCACTTAAACAAGACACAACCTCAGTTCACCAAAGGCAAACCCAGGGAGCAGTGAGGTTGGAAAATCTGAAAGCCCCTACCAGGGCTCTCTGAAGTGGTAACACAGCAATTGAATGAGGTTCTGGAAAAAATGAAATCAGAATTAATCTCTCAAATAACTACAGAGATTACCAAAATACATACCAAAGTACTTAGTGATGTAAGAGCTAAAACAGACAGAAAAAATAAACAAACATAAGCCAATTATGGAAGCACAACATAGGAAACAAATGGAATCCATAAAGCAGATTCAAGCACATATGTAGGAGAATAAAACTCCACTGAAAGTATTTGAAGTATTAGAACAATGTGAGGACAGGTCTCAGATATTGAAGACAGGCTTGCAGTTAGTGACCAAGAAAAGAAAGATTTCTCAAAAATAGCAAAAGACCATGAGAAATCAATCCAGCAGCTGCTAGATGAGACAAAGAAGAGTAACTTAAGATTAATTGAATTTAATGAGCAAGCAGGAGATACCACAATGACATTAAAAACATCTTCACAGCCATCATGACAAAACTTTCCTGATAGAGAAAAAGAATTTGACATACAAATAAGTGAGGCATATAGAACTCCAATTAGCAATGATCAAAAAAAATCTACATCTAGGCATATCATAGTGAAGATTCCAGAAATTCAACACAAGAATAGAATCTTAAAAGCTGTTAGGGAAAAGAAACAAATCACCTATAATGGAAAGCCCATCAGAATCACAGCTGACTTCTCAGCTAAATACTCAAGTAAAGGAAAGCTTGGAGTGAAGTGCTCCAAGTTCTAAAGGAAAACAACTTTCCACCCAGATTTATGAACCCCGAAAAACTATCTTTCAAAATTGAGGGAGAAATAAGATACTTCCATGACAAGGAACAGCTGAGGAAATTTATGACCACCAAACTAGAACTCCAAAAAGTTCTGAAGGACATTCTAGAGAAAGATAATAAGGGCTACAGCTCCATGAACCCCAACAGAAGGAATCCTCCAGGGAAGGCAAACAATTAGAAAGAAGGGAAAAAGAAAAAAAGAGGGGGAGGCAATAATAGGAAAATAACATGACAAGGATAAGTCATTACACATCAGTTTTAACCATTAATTCTAATGGTCTCAATTTACCAGTCAAAAGACACAGACTGGCAGAATGGATCAAGAAGCAAGATCTAGCAATATGCTGTATACAAGAAACACATTTAATTGAAAAATAAATTCATAGACTGAAAGTCAAATGATGGCAAACAATATTCCATGCAACAGTAATCCAGAAAAAAAGCAGGGGTAGCTATTCTATTTGCAGACACAGTGAATTTCCAGCCAAGACTGATTAAGAGAGCTAAAGAAGATCACTAAATCCTTGTAAAGGGATCAATCCAAGAGGAAGAGATAACAATCATAAATATATATGTAACAAATAGTGCACCCAGTTATATAAAACAATTATTAATGGACATGAAAAATCAAGCCTCAGTACAACTGGGAGACCTCAATACTCCCTGTCACAAAAAAAAAATGATCAACTAAACAAAAAAATCAATGAAATATTAAAAATAAGTCAAACTTTTGAGCAAATGGACTTAGTAGATGTCTATAGAGTCTTCCACCCCACAACATCAGAATACACATTCTTCTCCGCTACACACTGGACATTTTCCAAAATAGACTTTATACTGGCTCATAGAACATGCTTAAGTAAATATAGAGGAATTGAAATTATCCCATGCATACTATCAGACCATAGTGCAATGAAATTGGAAATCCATGCCAAAGGAAACCACAAGAACTTCATTAATACATGGAAATTACATAGCAACCTCTTAAACAATCAGTGGGTCACAGATGAAATTAAAGAATAAATTGGGCCTGGGGATTTAGCTCAGCGGCATAAACACCTGCCTTGCAAGCGCGCGATCATGAGTTCTATCCCTGGTCCCAATTAAAAAAAAAAAAAAGAATAAAGTAGACAATTTTTACAGTTGAATAATGACAGTGCAACATACTGGAACTTGTAGGACACAATGAAAACAGTCTAAAGAGGGAAATTTATAGCAGTAAATGCCCATATCAGGAAAGCAGAGCAAGCACATATAAACAACTTAATGTTGAACCTCAAACTTCTAGAAAAAGAAGATCAGGCTAAATCAAATTTTCACAGAAGGAAGGAAATTATAAGATCAGAGCAGAAATTAACACACTGGAGACTGAAAAAACAATACAAAAATCAATGAAGAGTTGATTTTTTGAAAGATTGAATAAAATTGACAAAACCTTGGCCAACCTTATCAAAAAAGGGGAAGAAAAGACATCTATGCAATTAGGAATGAAAAGGGTGAAATCACAACAGACCATGTAGAAATCCAGAAAATCATCTATATTTACTTTGAAAACTTATGAAGATGGAAAATACAGAAGAAATCGACAGATTCCTAGATACATATGAACTACCAAAGCTGAATCAAGAAGATATAAAAATCCTGAATAGCCTAATATCAATAAATGAAATTAAAGATGTAATTAAAAACCTATCAACAAAGAAAAGCCCAGGGTATAATGGATTCGCTGCTGAATTCTACAAGAAATTTAGTGAAGACCTAACACCACTACTTCTGAAACTCTTTAATGAAATTGAAAGTGAAGCAATACTCCCAAATTCATTCCTGGAAGCAAGCATTACTTTGATTCCAAAACCAGAGAAGACCCAACTAAGAAAGAGAATTACAGGCCAATCTCCCTCATGAACATTGATGCAAAAATCCTCAGTAAGTTACTGGTAAACAGACTGCAGCAAATTATCAAGAAGATTGTACACCATGATCAAGTGGGATTCATCCCAGGGATGCAGGGATGGTTCAACATATGTAAAGCCATAAATATAATAAATCAAGGATAAGAATCATATGATCATCTCAATATATGCAAAAAATCTTTTGACAAAGTCCAGCACCCATTCATGATAAAAGACTTACAGAAAATTGGAATAATTGAAAGCTTTTACTCTAAAATCAGGAACAAGACAAGGATGTCCACTCTCTCCACTCTTATTCACCATAGTCCTGGAAATTTTAGCCAGAGCAATTAGACAAGAGAAAAGAAGTAAAAGGAATAAAGATAGGAAAGGAAGAAATTAAATTATCATTATTTGCAGATGACATGATACTCTACTTAGAAGACTCTGAATACTCCACCAAAAGACTTCTAGATTTAATAAGCAAATTTAGTAATGTGGCTGGTTATAAAGTCAACACCTTGAGAATGTACTCATTAGTGAAATAAATATGTCACACATATATAAACATCATATTGTTTCATTAGTATGATAAGGAAAGCATGTATTTTGTCCCAGAGACAATGACTTCAGCCAAACAATGACTCAAGCCATACCTACCTTCACTTTAACTAACCCACTGTGAGCCATTTTTAGTTGACTTTTTGTTGTCTCAAGAAATTTTTGATGTGCTATAAGGTTTTGGTTTTTTGTCTGTGGCTATCCGGTTGTACTAGTATATTTGTTGAGAGTACACTCCTTTCTCCACTTAATTGCTTTTGCATCTTTGCCAGAAATCAATTGTCTGCTATGTGGGTATCTGTTGTGGCTCTTCATATTGGTACTTTGGTGTCTATCTTTGTATCAATGCAATTTTGTCATGATTGGAGTAACTTTGTGATAAGTCACAGGATTGGGAAGGGTTGGAGCTCTAATTTTGTTCCTTTATCAAAGTTGTTTAGATTATTCTGAGTCTTTTCTATTTTTACAGAAATGTAACAATCAAAATGTTAATTTTATGAAAAATGATGTTGGCAGTTTGATAAGGGACTGTGTTTTCTGATCTTTATTATTTTCTTCTATTCGTTTTTGGTTTTATTCTGTTTTTTATGTTTAATTTAACAGGGAAAGATATGAGGATATTTCATAACTTTCTTCTTTTCTAGTAAATATACTTGGTGTTAAAAATGTACTCAAAATGTCAGTGTGTTCTTCTCAGAGGTTCTGTTGTGCAACTGTACAGATGTTCATCCCGTACAAAGGTGTTTTTTGATTTCTTCAGAAATAGAGATGAAAATTGCATTTTTAAAAAAGAAAAATATTAATTTTAAATTCTGTTTAAGTCACTGTTCAAGCTGGTTTTTAAAGATATACATATGAAAAATTTTTAAATGTATTAAAAATGTTTAGCAATACTTGCTTATCACAGGGAATTTGGAATAAACAGAAAAATAGCAAAATGAAAAGGATCACTAAGAATCTTATACACAAGGAAACTGAGTGGTTTCTGGATATGATTTAAAAGTGGTGTAGATAGAACAGGAGCGTAGCACTTTTTTCAGTCATGGTACATAGTTCTCCTCAATTTAAGAATAAAATTTTAAGACTAAAGTAGCACCACAGTAGAAAGAAGTTTTCTATGAGAAAAGGCACCTTTTCTTTTTATTGACTTTTTAAAAAAATGCACATATTGTTGTTGTTGGAATTGAGCTATTTAAATAATCTAGCAGATATTTGCTTATAAAACTGAAAGTTAATGGGTATCTATTTGTTCCCTCCCCCTAGCCTTCCGGTTTGTGTATGGTGCTATCTTTAATAGTTAAACGTGAAAGTTAGTCAATTAGCTAAGTTTATTATTGAAATGCCTTAATTTGAAGTCATAACTTTAATTACATAATTACTTCACTGTATATATTTTCAAACTGCTTCTAAACTGACATGTATTGTAGTTTCCTTAAAGAATACACCTATAGGTAATTTCAAAATAGAAATCTAATAACATAAAGGAACTTAAAACTCTATTTTGAATGATCTATAAAAAGGAATTATTATCAGAATTGTTTTATATCTCTGAGTACAGGACGTGTAAGTACGTTTACTTCAGTAAATGTACTTAATTCCTGTACATTTCTTTTTAAAAATTAGGTTAATTCTTGAGAAATCTGGTGAGTAAATCTAGAATGTGAAAAGTAAGTCTTTCCTAGGTTTTAGTGAAGCATCACCTTTTTAACAATCATCAGTGTTTTGTGGTATGCCAATAAATATAAGGTAAAGTCATTGTGTTCAAATAATAATCTAGATGAAGAGAAAATTATAGAAATATAAAAAGTTAAATAATTTATTTGAATCTCAATTTAATTGAAAATCAGGTCACAAGTAATATTATCTAATTACCAAAATTTTAATCAGATTTTTGTGATGAGATATAATTTAATAAAGAAATAAAGCTTAGAAGGGAATTGTTGCGGAGATTATCATTAAAAACACCCTGCTTTTGCACGGAGGGGAGGTGTATCAGGGAGGATTACCCACAGCCAAGGGTCTGACTCGGGTCTTCCCAGCCGGCGGCTGGTGGAGAACTCAGGAAATGAAGAGGCAGCACAGAGATTTCCTACATGGGAAGGCCCTGCGGGTGTCCTGCCCACCTCAGCTCCTCATTCTGCCGAGCTGTTGGAGGCTTTCGAGTGTCTAGTCTGGCAGCTCTGAAGGGCGATCCACACGGGATCAGGAAAATAACCCCACATCAGGACGCCGAGCGTGAGCTTTCGTGTTGTGTGAGTTCTTTAAGCCGCAGCGTGGAGGGCCCAGGCTTTGTTGACTGGGTGGTGACAGTGGGAGGCCATCTTCACAGAAACAGGGAATTTTGAGAGAAGTTAATTGCATTTTAAACAAAAAGGTCATGAAATTAGGCTACAAGGATATACAATCATAAAAGACGTATCTCGTCTTCACCAAGTGTGCTCAGAAGTAGGTGGCAAGACGGAATTAGACACGCTGGAGATGCACTGGGGGAAATGTCTGTGAAGGATTCAGAGGAGAGGGAGTAGGTATTAGAGACAGACTTAAATTTGTGTTGAAGGTTTAATGCCAATGAAAGAAGAGAAAGATGAAAAGAAGATTGGTTTAGAAGAGCCAGAGTTTAGCACACTTCTGCAAAAATCTCAACCAGACACCACATCAACCCTGGGTAGAAAAGAAAAGAACACGCCGGAAACATGAATAAACAAATTTAGCCAACTACTGGATTATAAACTCTATAATAGCCCGGAGTCATAGCTCAGCAGCACAGCGCCTGCCTGCGAAGGGCCAGGTCTTGAGTTCAGTTCCTGGTTCACAGGTACACAAACACACACACACACACACACACAAGCATTTGAAGAAATAAAAGTTACAAAGGAAGGCTTTAAATAATTTTAATGTGACTGACATATAATCCACATGCCACAATTCATCATAAAACTGTGAAACACATAAAACATCAGCAAAGGGCGATGCTACAAGAAGCCAGAAAGAAAAGACACATTACCTGACAGGGAATGGCCTGACAGGGAAAAGACACGTTACTGACAGGGAATGGCCTGACAGGGAAAAGACACATTACTGACAGGGAAGCTTAATGACCAAGCTTCTTAAAAAATACCAACAGTAAAAAAAACAAACAGTAAAAGAAATTCAATAAAAGTATTCAAAGGTAAAGAACAAAATAAACACAAATATGATAGTACACAGTGTGAATGGCCTAAGCTTGATAGCTAAAGGTCAACAACTTTTTTGATTGCATGAAAAAAAACCCAAATGTGGAGCACATTGTTTACAAATGACATGTAAAACAGGAGTTGGGAAGGCTGCATGGAAAGGGGTGGAAGAAGATGTCATCAAAATGTGAACTCTAGAACCTTCCTGTCTCTGCTATTTAGTCAGGTCCACTGTGGTCAGAGGCTGAAAAGCCTGCCCTTTACCAGGAATGATCACATTTTACATTTTATGTACTTACATTAGTGAACCCCAGATTTAACTCGTTTATTTAGTATTAAATGGAATTGTACTGCACCTGTGTACTAGGAAACACAGATGAATACAATCAACAAAAATTCCCACTCCCATTTATTCCAACTGTGCAGACAAGAAAGGACGGATGACTGAGCCCCAAGCAAAGGAAAACGTGTCAGGAGGAAATCTGTGCTAAGAAAAATTATGAAACAGTGTAAGGAGAGAAAGGGAAGCCGTTAAAAGTAAATTGACATCTGAGCCGTGGTCCAAAGAAAAAGAAGAAATAAGACATTACGGTAGACGGGGATATTGTTTCCAAAAAGAACGGTCAGCCTATGCTGAGACCTGGAGGTGAGCATGTGCTGACCGTGGCTTAGGACAGGATGGCGGCCAGGGCCACAGCGGTGGGGTGTGATGAAGAGAGTGCTGAGACAGGCCTGAAAGGAGAACGGGGGACACTGTTGCCCTTGTAACAAGTCTGGATGCTTTTCCTGAGTGCCGTGGGTGGCCCCGGGGGAGGGCACAACATGGTTTGACTGTTGTTTGCAAACAGTCCAGCTGTGGCCTAGACCTGGACTCTTAGGAGGGCTGGGAGGAAGCAGAAGGCAGCCTGCACGCCAGTGCGATGGTCAGCCGCAGACAGCTGCTGCGTGGGCCCCCGGGGGGAAGAGAAAAAATCAGACTCGGGGTAGATTTCAGGATTTGGTGCAAGAGAAAAGAACAGTGAAAAAGAAACGCACATTTGCTCACTGAGAAATGGGAAGCCAAGAGGGGTCCATTACTGAGATGGGGGAGACCACTAACGGGGCAGGTAAGGGCGGGAAAGCTAAAGGTTAGGCACAGGCTGCTCAGTGAAGGAGCATTGTCTGACTGAAGCAGAGGGTAACTAATAGTCTCAGCATGGACTGTAATATGCCGTTCTCATCAACGGACTCATCAATAAACAAAAAGTTGATTAGAAATGATTTGAGTGGTGCAAGTAAGTTTTGTATAATAGAAATATATAGACTCCTGCATGTCACTTCTTTGAAAATAAGTGAACAAATTTGAAAAAAATAGGTAATTGACAGTCAATAGACATGGCCACAATATGTTTAAGAAATAAATTTTAGAACAAGAACCGAGGAGACTGGAAAGCAAGACAGAGGCTGCTGGGAAGTAGGGGCCATGGGGAAGGGCACTCAGTGTCCGCAGTGCTAACAGCAGCGGCCGGGTCCCCATGGGCTGTCTTTGGGGTCCTCGAGGGTGGGGTGACCTTTGCACGCTCTCGGCTTCTGGATGAGGTGCGCTTGTGGGGAGCTTTGGCTCATTCCAGAAATGTCTCATGGCTCCATGTAACTTGGGCAGATTGCTCAAGGTGACTCAATTTTGGGGATTTTTAAATCATTCAAGATTGTCCTTTGTTTCTGAAACTTCGCCCCAATCCACGTTGCCTTAGCTTTCTGAGCACAGCTGAGGCCCGGGAGGCCGCTGATCTTGTTCTGGCCAGGCCTCAGTGTGTGGGGTTCGGGGGCACAGTCCTGAGTGCAATGATGTGGTCAGACACAGGCAGCTCGTGGGCCGCCGCGCCGGAGGCCAAGGACCTGGTCGTCCCTGCTGTGTCACTGGCTGGCACGGCTGTTAGAAAGCGGAATCTCCTTCAAGGTCTGGGGACCCCTCAGAGCAGGCCCCGTGATGCTGGCCTTTGTGAACTTTGCTGCAGCTTTGTCTGTGATGTCCCCAGCTGCAGACGCTGCTGCATGCCTGCCTGTCCTTTCCTGGCCCCAGGACCGTGATTTTTATCGTCCTTCCACTGCGGGTATCCTTGGTGAGAAAGCCCTCGGGGGGGGGGTCGGTCCGGGCCCTGTCTCCAGGACCCCCAGCCCGGGCTGTGTAAGTAGGGTCTGCACGAGGGACGCACGGCCTGCGAGGTGGATCCCCGCAGAGGCCGCTGTGAGTGCACGGCTTTCCCTTCGGTTACTTTTTCCTGACTGTGTGAGTCAGATGTTGAAATGGAAAAAGTTGGAGAACTATAGAGTACGAAGAAAGAAAAAAAAAATCACCATTTATAATCCTAACATTCTTGTCACATTTTGGTACATTTTCTTCTTCTTTTTTTCTTTATTTTGTCTTTTTGAGACAGAGTCTCGCTGTGCGGTTCAGGCTGGCCTTCAATTCACTTTATGGCCCATGCTGGTCTTGGACTCACAAGGACCCTTCTGTCTCAGCCTCCCGAGTGCTGGGATTACCGGTGTGCACCACCACACCCAGGTAAAGTACAGTTTGTTCTTGAAATTTCTACGCACAGAAATTATAAAATGAATAAAGTTTTTGGAAAGACTTTATAGTCAATATGCAAACTGTTATGCTACTTTTTTGCTGTAACATAAGCCCATTAAAATTCTTATAAATACAATTTTCAGCAATGATATAACATACTAGCATATTTGTGGTCTTTAAACAATTTAGGGTGTTTTTAAATTTGTATCCCCCCCAAATCTTTTTATTCTTCTTAATAAAAGAATACCATTTGTTAGCTTTATTTACTTTTGGTACCACATTTTCTAAAGTCAATATGTTACATTTCTAGTTGTGATTTTTATTTTTATTTAATTTTGTTCTTTAAAAAATAATTGGAAAGACTGAATTTGCAAAGGCAATATAATTTTGCTTTTGTGAAAGTATTCAATTTTTAATTTTCTTAACATAAACAAATTGACTCTACATATCCAACAGGATCTTACTGATTTATGGAGTTACTATAGGTCTTACAGACCAAAACTTGTAATATCTGAGGAAGGGTAGGAGACTAGAATTTCAGATTCCCTGTCTGTTTCTAGGCATAGTAAAGATCACGCTTTTGAAAATGTCCCCAGTGCTTCTAGATAAATGAATGTCTTTTACAAACATTAAAAAATGTCAGAGAATACTTTCTCATTTCAAATACTTACCTTTATGATGTCCAGCCCAAGCTCTGATGTTTGTTTGCTGTGAAGTTTTGGACACGTGACTGTCGCTAATCTTCAGTTTATTATGTGTAAAACTGGGGGTCATAATTGTTCCTTTTTACTGGGTTGTGGTGAGGCCTAATATCTCATGTACAGTGGCTAGCCTGCCTTATTAAATTTTAGATATTGTTAATGTTGCTACTGTGTTATTGGTGGAAACATAACCAAATGGTACTTAATACTATGGATTTGGGCAAAACTAACTAGGCTCAAAGCTGGCCTGTAACTTACTAATTCTGTAGTCTTGGAAAGTTAGGTTTTCTGGTTGGTAGAGGAGGTATAATAATCATGCCTACCCCATGGAATTGATTACTATTTTCCTATATATGAGAATTACTAAGAACAGTATCTAACTTATTATTTGTAATCATTAAATGAAATGAAGTGCTTAATCTACATTTTATGCAAAAGCTGAATGAAGAAGTCACAGAACAGAGTTAAATCCTGCCATTCTTAGGTCCTTATGGGTGTTGGCGTTTCTTTTGCTCGGAAGTGTTCCCTAACCAGGAACACCACCAGCTCTGAGAGTGCAGCTGGAAAGGTCCTCAGTGTCACAGTACCGAGGACACCCTTGGGGTGGGGTGGGGGGAAGAGGCAAGGTTTCAGCCTCACCAGCTCCTGAGAACAGTCAGCTGGCGCCTACTGTTCAGCTCCTCAGCACAGCCGGAGAGCAGGGGGAGGCACCCAAACGGCAGGTCTTCACCCTCCGTGTGATTATGGGACTGTGGCCATCATTTTAAGTGCAGAAAAGTGGTTGTGCATTAGAGAGATGGATTTGCTTTTAGAGATTCGATGTCTTAGACAGTCCCTAGGCAAAAAGGAGTTCACAGAGAAATAAAAACATCAACAATATCACGCCATTCCTCCAGCACGGAGACTTTTTATAGGCTAGAAGACTTTTAAGCAAATGAAAACTATTTTGTCCAAGGCAAATGAGCAATTTGACTGCCTCCCTATGTTTTAGAAGTATTAAAAGATCTTCAAATGAGGTCCAAAGTGCAGCAAAACATAATCCTTCATCTTGGAAGGCAGCCATGCAACGGGATGACTGAATAAATATTACCATCTAGCATCATTTATATCAGGCTGTAGGGGAATGTGAGAAGGATTAGAGAGAGAGGTCTGGCCAAAATCTGAGGTTAAAGCCAAAGAGCAGCCAGTTCTATCCAGGGCCGTTGATCCTCACAGTGAGGCTTGAGTGTGATTTAGTTTCATGGCTTTCATTTTGAGTAGGGGGAGGCAGAGTGAGTTTTAAATACCTAAAATTTGAAAACTCATCAGGAACCACGATGGATCGCATGGCTACGCACATACTTCCACTGCTGGCATTTTCTTCAGTGTATTTTCCTGCTCACAAACGACGGTCATTAAAAGGTCTCACAGAAGAGGCAGCTGTTGCCGAAGGTGAGGCTGCATCCTTCCATCAGCCTTTGACTGGGGACACGGAACGTAATTCAGAACCCTGAATAGAAACCTAGAACAACTGAGCAACTTAACAGACCCGGAGCACGCATAAACAATGAAGTGGCTTGAAAGGGTTGGTCTCCCCAAATCGTCAGGTTCCACGGAAGAACGCTTCCTCTATGTGATCTGTCACTAGAGCGCTCAAAACATGACACTGCTTGAACATAATATACTCTGACGACAAACCAGATTAACTCTCCGAGTACAAGTGAAAGGCCACCTGTTGCCAGAATGGCCGTATTCCTCGTTGGCTGTCTCGTGGCTGTCAGCACTTCAGTGCAGTCTGCCGTCGACATGCTGGAATATAATGAATATGTCAGGAGTTGGAGGTCAGCCATCCAAGTACATGAAAACTTGGCTCGCCTGCCGTGTCAGAACGGAGGCCTCTCCTATCATCTCATGCAAAGGATTTCTGCGTCACTTGATTTGTTTGCACAGGGTTTGTTGCTGTTGGACGGGCGCATTTCTGAGAAGCTTTTTGACAGCCCATTCAAATATTTTCAGTGTGGAAAAATGGGGTTTCCAGTTTCAAGCTCATCAAATAATAGGTGCTGTGAAGTCTGTGGTAGCTGTCGTTGGTGGGGTTCTGTTGTTGGTTTTCAGTGCAGAAACACCCACAGAGACTGCTGGAAGTGTTTGGATTGGAGTAGAAAGGATTGGTTGGGAGATCAGAGCTATTGAAGAATCTCAGCAGTGCTCACTTCCTACATTTTCCTACCCACGTGGAACTTTCAGAGCATTAGGTCTGTTGGTCATGAACTCTAGGAATAGGGAAGTATAGTACGGTGCACTGCATGTATTGTAGGTTGTGTTTGTGATATATGGAGCATACTACATCTCAGTCAGGGCTAGGGTCAGGCCATGATGCTGAAGGCTTTTGGTTTTCTCATGGGACGCCTGCCTAGTCTTTCCCCTCTGCCTTAGCTCAAGTCTAACAGCATCAGGAAAAGCCCTGTGAAATCTTGCTCAGTTTTAGTGTAGAATCATGAGTATGCCAGGTGGCGGTCCACACCTGTAATCGCAGCACGTCTGGAGGCCAAGGCAAAGAGGCTTGCAGGGTCCTGCCCAGCTGGAGCAACGTGGGCAGCATTTTTATTTTGAGAACTTGTCTCAAAATAAAAAATTAAGAAAATGGGGTGCTTGAGGACATATCTCAGAAGTATGAGGGTCCCAAGTTCAATCCGCAATACTGAAACAAAAAAAGAGTACAGTAGTTGATTGGCTGAAAATAAGAGTGCTTAAAGAGGTCCTGGTGGCTGTTAAATGCTGGCCCCAAACTCTGAAAGGTCTGCTCAAAGGAGAATTCTTGTCTTGGTGTTCACTGAGGTGGAGTTTTTTGGTCTTTGCTCAATTGACATTTCAGATGTGATGATTCCTTGTTCTTGGGGAAAGTCCTGTAAACTTTAGTACCCTTAGCAGCCTCTCTGGCAGTTGCCAGGGGCCAGTAGGAACTCCCCAGTTGTGAAAACAAAGGTGTCTCCAGATATCTTGGGTTGCCCAATGTTCCCTGGGGCCTGCAATGGGGTAACATTCACCCCAGTTGAGAACTGCTGAACTAGAGGGACACCAGTGTCTTGGAAGTATGTTATTCTGCAGTGTCACCAAGAAGCAAATTATATGCCTACCCTCCCAAGTTCACTTCTCCAATTTTAACAACTAATTGATAAGGAGTGGGAGGTTTATGGCCCTCTGTACTATAAATCACAGACATGCACCCAAGAGTGGGGTCCCTTAGCCAAGGACGTAACATCACCTACTGCTGGTGTTGGTAGCAGAACAACCAGAGAGGGAGACGGACAGTGGCTCTGGTTGACTGAGGCACTTAGCATTGTGCTAAGTCACTTAGAGGTGTTATTCCATTTTCGATCCTTAAGGAGTGTGGAAGTTAGCTACATTCATCACACTCTTGTCAGATACGCGCACTGAAAATCGGAGCATTTAAAGCTCTTTCCCAAGTTTGTACTCCTAGTAAGTGATAGATCTTATATTTAGATCCAAGATGTCCCCCCGAGGCCCGGATGTTGATCTGTTCACATGCAGATTTTCCCTGTGGGGACCTCATCACTACAGTAGGAAACCCACTCCCCAAAATGAACTGCTATTGGTCCCCAAGAGCCAAAGCTTGGCAGAGTTCTTTCTAGCACTTTCACATAATTTAGGACTCAGTGAGTCACACCCTATAATCGTTTTATGAGAACAAAGTGGCAAATAGCTAATTTAAAATTATCCCTGTCAAAAGAAGATAAGAAAATTACATGTGGGTTTGATAAAAAACATTTTCTATCTCTTCTAAAACACTTGTTAAGTTTTATCGAGCTGTGACCTTATAAACCGAGAGCTGCCGTGTACTGTACTGAGGCTGCCTGCTCACTGCCCACTCCCCACCCAACAGTCACTCTGTGTTAATTAAGCTGATGCTTAGTTTTTGCTATTTGTTTCCATGATTTCTAACATTTTTACATGTGTTGGCAAGGAGAAATATCGGATTTTTTCTCACTTGCTCTGCTGACAGAGGCTTAAAAACTAGCAAAATGGCCACAAGTTAGAAACATTGAACAAAACCAGAAAAAACAAAACAAAAAAACAAAACAAAATGAAAACGGAGACATGAGGGCTTATGGAAGACCTAGAGCCAGAAGACCCAAATCAGCCCACAGCCCGGAGAATGAAGTCATAAATTCACCCTCATTTGTGTCTCCTTAGTATATATAATGCCTTTCCCTTCTGTAGTTATATGTTCTTTCAATCATCACCGGATTATCCTCATTTATCCTACTGCCATTCCCCAAATTGAACATAAAAGCACTACCAGAAGAGTCATTTCACTTAGAGCTTCCTTGCTTCAGTTCTGTGCATTAATCCATTTTCTCATTAGTAAATATTTATTGTCTTACTGAGCCCAGCTGAAAAATCAGAGCAGGAAACACATCAGAGAGAACATACAGACAATGTAAGATACATAGACGGGAAGGGGAGTGAGTTGTCATTAGTATATGTCACCAATTCTTTTTAAGAACTCTATCATGGAAAAATTGAGAATATTTACAAAAGTAGAAAGAATAGAAAGTGAAACCCCATACTCTATTTGTTTCGTATACTATTGCTTACCACTTAGTTCCAAGAGTTATCAATCCATGTCTCATAGTGTATTTATTATTTATTGAAAAATACATTAATTATTTCAAAATTTAGCAGATTAAAACACATGCATGTGCTATCTTACTGTTTCTGTCTGTCTGTGTTGGGTTGATTTCAGTCTTCTGCCTCTAGATCCTCCATAAGCCTGCTGTCATCCTAAAACTCAGTTGGGAAGGATCTGTCTCCTACTTTATTGTCTTACTTATTTTCTTATTGCTGAAACAAAATACTCAGCACTCACAAATTAAAGGAGGAAAGGTTTACTTTAGCTCTCAGTTTGTAGAGGTTTCAGTCCACAGTTGGCTGGCTTCAAGGCTGGGCAGCATGGCAGAGGGGCATCACAGAGGAGAAACAGTCCATAGCATGGCAGGCAGGAAGCAGCAAGGCTTCCTTTGTTATCTTTTTATTCTGTCCAGGTTGTAAGCCTATTGGTTGGTCTCACCCACACAGGGAATGGGGCTCCCTCTCCAGTAAATCTATTATCCAAACTTAGTACTATGTTGCATCAGTCAATGAACTAATCCAGTATCATACACCCACGATCCAGTGTCAGAGACCTGGGACCCAGTCACTCCCCAAGTCCTCACCTCTGAGCTCATGAGGCTTTGGGGAACATTTAGGTACAAGCTATAACACTTATGTAGGTGGTTGTTAGCAGCATTCAGCTGTCTCTTTCTATGTGGGCAACTTTGAGGAGTGTCTCACATCCTGGTAGCTTACTTTATCAGAATGTCACTGAGAAAGAGAAGAAGAGAGAGTAAGAAGGGAAGACACAGTGTTACAAAGATGGCCTCCCATTGTCTTGCTATATTGTAGTCCTTAGGAGAGAAGTCACCAGCTCCAGCCCTCAATCAAGGGGATGAGGCTGCATACAAGAGGCTTGCTTCAGGGCAGGTATCTCTAGGAGTCTGTTTACTGTACCTGCATTTACTCCTGCCCTTCAACATTATTTTGAAGCAAACCTCAGATTTCATATCAACTGTTTTGTAAATATTCCACCATATATATCTAAAAGATAAGGGCCCTTTCAAGTATATAGACACAGTTCCATTATTACACTTGAAATTTAGTAATAATTCTCAAATATTTTCAAACATGTGGCATACTCATTTCAACAATCTCATGTATATCACACTGCATTAAGACTGATTGATGTATTTTAAAAACATCTTTTAAGTTGCTTTAATCTACTGTTTTCCTTTTATCGCTTATTTGGTGGTGAGGCTCAGTTGTTTTGCCTGTAGTTTCTTGCATTTTGGAGTTTGGATCATTGTGGTATTAATTTGTCATGTCCTTTGTGTTTCTTAAGAATTGATAATTTTTTAAGAAGCATTTTTTCATAAATTGAAATCAGGGTGCATTGTATCATCAAAGGCATTGAATAATTTCTCAAGTGACAGATGTGACTGTTGTCATTGCCTCAGCATATGCAAACTTGTCTTGGTCACTTATAGTCCCGTCACTTTAGTCGAGGTATATGCACTGTTGCTAGTGTATTTGTTAAGTTTCTTTCTTTTTTTCTTTTTGCAAAAATACTCACTATAATTGTGCATCAAAAGAGAAGATACTGCACAGAAAGACATAGCAGTGTGATAGAGAGGTATAAATGTGGTTAATTTGTGACTGGACCACTAATGATAACCCCGGTACATAACACAGCAACCAACCAAGAACATTTGAACATTAATTGCGTCATCTAATGTTTTCTGGAAAGACCAAGACGGTATCGGCATTGCTAGTGGGCAGCTGGCCACTGACTTTTTGACAGAACATTCTGCAGTGACAGTGAACATTCTGCAGTGACACAATTATATTCATGAATACATTGTCTTCTAAGAAAACAGTGTGAAAAACAGAAATCAATGACTCTGAATATAAAAGAGATTTCTACTGGATTTTCTCCTTTTTTTCTTTTTGGTTTTGGGAACTAGTGGATGAAAATAATAACAAATGTTGCATAAGCAATATTAATGTGCAGAAAAAAAGATGAAAGGAAATATGTCAAATTGTTATCATTGTGATGGTTTCTTTTTTTTACTTATATTTTGTTCTTGTTTTCCTGAAATTTCTATAATGAACAAGAATACCTGACAAAACCCCAAGTCCAGTAAACAATATTTTTGTAAATGGACCATGTTAGAAAACTGAGATGCCAGATGCTAGGACCGCTCCTGTGAGGGAGGCTTGGACGTTCACAGGCTTGGGGTGAACGACTTTTATTTTATGGAGGCCTTTGGGTGCCCTGGGATGGACAGGCCTCCTCCTTGGACAGCACATCGTAACCTAGGTCTCTGGAACTGTGGGTGCTGATTCACTTGGGAACCTTCCAAAGCTTTGTTCATGTGTTCCAGAGTACCCAGCATGATATTTTTATGATAAGCTTGGATAGGCCTTTTAGGTTCTTTTATGTAAAGTCTTTTTTTTCTAGTATCTTCACCAATGGCATTTTTACTAATATTTTTCCTTTTGTGGCTACATGAGAGATTGTAAAAATAAGTAGTAAGAAATAATTTCAATAAGTATAGACTAAAATAATCTAAATGATATGAAGGCATTGTTATTAATTAGCCAATTTTCAAAAAATGGCTGTTAAGATAATTGTGTGCTTATCATAGTTGATGAATATATTGATAACAACAGAGCTAAAAGGAAAAGTACCTAAAGAAATTTCATCCTGTAGTGCTAAGTTTGGGAGACTGGAAAATTTAGCTCTTTCTTCTCACACATATGTCTTTTCTGGTTGACAATCTCACATTTTCTTACTACCAACCCTAGAAATTATTAGCTACATCGTGAACTTAATAAGAGTTTTCCTGAAAAAAATGAAGCGCTTATGTAATTACCACCTCTTTTTCCCGGCAGACACACATGCTTCAGTTCCTGAGTTTCAGCCGAAGATTGTTTTTTTATGTTAAAGTCCGGACCTTTCCCTGCGTGCATTCGGGCTCCGTCTGTGGTCTCACAGTGTCTCCCCGCTCTCCCTTGCAGCTCACGTTTTCTAATCTGTTCCCCTTTAGCACATTCAGAAGAAGAAGATGGATTTCCAGGTCTTTCATGGTGTTTCGGGCTCACGAAAAGGTTCTGTGTGGTTAAAGTCCTCATCACAGTTTCCCCTCTTGCTTCAGTTATGCACAGGTGGGCACTGAGCAGCTCTCCGGAGTCGGTGGGTGTCTCGGGTGCAGACCATGCTACCTGGGGACACTCATTTGGAAGTGAGGAACAGACGTGTCTTAGCAGGCTCAGCAGTGCAGCTGTGGAGGAGGAAGAGCTTCCAGCACTCTGCAGCAGAGGCCCACTATGGCTGGAGGTAGTCAGCGGTGTACCTCAAAACGGCTAGCAGAGGGGACTTTGAATGTTCCCACCACAGAGAGTCAGGAAGCATTCCAGGCGTGCGTGTGTCGGTTATGCTGCTCTGTTCATTATGTGTTGTACACGTGCTGACACGTCAGCTGCGCCCTACAAATACTTGCATTTTAATGCATCAGTTAAATTGCTTAATTAAAAAATATAGATATCAAAACAGTCTGAGAATCACATGACCATTCGAAGAGATTTAGCAATCTCTTGTGCCTTTAGAGCACTATGTGGAAGGTGACAATATTCTGCAAAGATAATAATGGTTTGTTTCTCACTGAAATCCAAATATATTCCTTTCAAAGACATTTTAAATGACAATTGGGATCCAAATTTAAAATGAGGCTCGGCAACACGCCGTGTGCGCAAGGCTCGTGTCTCCGCTTAGGTGAGACTCCCTAACATGCAGCTCTAACCTTCCACACGCACGCTCGATTTGCACATGTGCGGCACTGACTCCCCTGTCACAACTCCCTCCTCCGCCAAGTCTCTTTTGGCACTGACCAGAAATTACATACGAAGCTGAGATATGTTAGAATGTGAAAAGTTCTGCATCTTAGACTTGACGAAACGCGGTAATAAATAACATTTATTGAGTGCGTACAACGTGAGATACTTCACTTCATCTTCACAAACACCCCCGTCTTACCCCAATTTAATGATGACGGAAACTGAGGCTTAGGGAGTTTAACCCTTTTGTTCAAGTAAAAGGCGGAATGGAGTCACAGCTTGGATTTGGAAGCACGTGCTGTTTTTATCTTCCTGCTTGCGTCATGTCAGGCACTAGAACTTCTGTGGGAGAAAGATTCTCCACCTGCCCACCCTGTGATGGTGAGCTGGGGCCACTTGATACTAGAAATGAGGTCACTGTGACTGGCTGACAATTACATTTTAATGTTAATTAGTTAATATTAAGTAGACATGTGCAGCTAGTGGGTCCCATAATGCAGCACTAGAATACAGGCCATTACATTCCCAGAAAAATACCACAGAGCATCTGGGTGTGGTGGTGTACCCCTGTGTGCCAGCACACTGGCAGGCAGAGGCAGGGGGTTCACAAGTTCAAGCGAAGCCTAGGCAACTCCTTTTGAGGCTTTTGAGACCTTGCATCAAAATAAAACAGAGTTGTGTATGTAGCGCAGGGTTCAGTGTGAAGACCTTGTGTTGAATTCCTAGAACCAAAAAGGTGTGTGTGTGTGCATGTGTGTTTGTGTGTGTGTGCATGAGTGTGTGTGTGTGCATGAGTGTGTGTGTGCATGTGTGTGTGTGTGCGTGCATGAGTGTGTGCGTGTGTGTGTGAGAGTTGTGTGGCAGCGTGAAGTGGAGCGAGGCTGGGAATGCTGCTGCTCAGGGTGATCAAAAGCAAAAATGAAAACCAAAGAGCTAAAGAACACACAGTTCACTTTTTGTTCCTGCAAAAGTCATGTCTCCATCAATGCAAAGATTCTGAAATAATTACTTCTCTGGAACAATTTGACCATTTTCATGGTCTTTTAGAAGCTGATTTCTACTTGAACAAAAGAGGGGCATGAAGGAAAACTGTCTTCCCAGTGCAACACGTGTTACTCACGGTGTGGCCCCCGGCCCTTGCTTTTTTGGTGTAGTTATTAGTAACCTTATATTTACCTCATTAGCAGTTTTACACATTTGCCTTATAGAACTTTCCTGTCGTTCTATTAGATAAGGAGAACTGGTGTTTATTATCCCCATTTTATAGAAAAAAAGGCTGGGACACAGAGGTTAGATGGTTTGCTTAGGTCCATACAAGTAAGAAGGGACATACCTGTGATGGGACCCAGGCTTTCTGACTCCTGTGTTTCTGTGGTTACCCCAGGATGTGGGTAGCCATACTGGGATTCAAGCCTAGCTCATTTACAGAACAATAAACTCTGCTGATAGAAACATGGACCGCGTTGGAGGAGGTTTCACGAAAGCTAGTGGAGCAGGGCATTACCAGCGGGGCATCTGTCCCCCCGGGGGACAGTTGCACCCAAGGTTTGGCCCCGCTCCCACTGCAGGACTTCACGGGTTCTGGGCTGACTCCCGAGCCCCGCCCTTGGGAAGGAGCGGTCGCCGCTGCTCTAACCCTGGGGCTCTACAGTGTGGCCCTGTGCGTGAGACTGCATTGTGCAGGGAGAAGTGAACGTGTCACAAACCCAGTTCCTCCGTGGGTATTTTGCTTGGCTTTAAGTCCTTTTTCTTTTCTTCTCCTTCTCTTTTTGTAATTCAGCAGGAAAGAGAAAACCAATGGTCATCTCGTCAAGTCTTGTTTTCAAGTTAAATACACACGGTCCCCTTTTATACACAGGAGAATTCCCTTGTCAGGTGGGAACTGTTGTTGGCTAGCGTGGGTCACATCTACCTGCTTGAACAGCAGCTGCTGGAGAACAGTCCTTGTTTCTTTTTCTTTTGGGTACTGGAATCGGATTCAAGACCTCACGCTTGTCTGGCAGGGGCTGGGCCTTGGCCCTGCCATCCGTGATCTCGTGCATGTCTAGAGCGGGCACCAGCCAACTCCGCCATACTGTCGTCTTCTTGGTGTCACACCTCACCCACAGATGTCGAGACCCAGGCGGGCAGTGTCATAGTCATCCGGACACTGCACAGTGAGGGCAAGCGGAATGAAGGGAACAGTGGGAGAATCCCCCAGATGGTCCGACTTCCCGTTCTATTTACTCTTGAATAGCCAGGATTGGAGAGGTCAAAGAATTAAATAACTTGGTAATTTCTCAAAACTGGAAGCAATCTCTTTCCTAGTCTCTCCCCTCCTAGAACAATGAGGACCAATTGTCAAGGAGATCTTAGATCCTTCCCTCATTTTTCTCAATTTCATGAGGAAAATAAAATACTTTCTCTTCTTTCCTCCTCAAAACTGAAAGGCAATGTGGTAAGAAGTCATTGAATAGAATCTAGGGGACACCTTGTGGCGCCCTATAGAGTGTATCTCAGTCACTGAGAACCTCCTGGGATGTACCTATAGCTGTGTGAGAATTCTCCCCTTTGTCCATAAGCAGTACACACTGAATTGTAGAATCATCTTTAGTTATTACTTTAATTTAAAATCCAATATTATTTTTTAAGCTTGTGTCTTTTCCATCTATCTGTTTCTTTGCAGGAAATTTTCTTTTTCCTTGTTTCATTTAACTAGAAGTAACAGAGACAACTTATGGTCTGATATTTTTATAAAGTCTACAAGCCCTATGCTAAAATGCTGGATAGCAGATGGACAAAAATAAATAGGTACAAAGTCACCTGATAATCATTTTGTATTCTGTGAACATGGAGAACTAATATAATCTAAATTTTTAAAAAACTGAATTTTTACCATTGTTAGGCAAAAGTTAGTAGATTAGAAATGGAGAACTAGAAGCTAATTCATTAATGTTTAAATAAATCTACTGTTAATAAATTAGAGACAGAGAGACTGAAGCACTAGATAATATGGGTATATGAGTTCCACTATAGACGAAACTGCACTACCAAAATAAATGACTTTTTTCACTGGATCATATTTCTCTCTATGGGCCCAAAGGAAGGTCCTCTTTGCATTATTCAATGTTTTGGGATTATTTATAATTCTCTAAGGAAATGCTGCAAAAAGCCACAAATATTTCAAATGTCACTGTTATCACTGAATTACTCCTTTGGACTACAAATGAAGCCAGGAACGTTTTTTCTATTTAAAACTTCCAGAAGACAATGAGCAGAAGCAGATGTGGCAAACTCACATCCACTTCACATTTGTTTGCTAATGAAAGTGAAAGCTTAGTATGTATTAAAGACGTTTCTTTTTTCTTTTTTGTCATTGTTAAATTGTTAGTTGATTATCCAGTTCAAGAAGGAAATTATAACACAATGCTCTTTAAGCTGGGAAAACTCAGCCATCTTCCAGACTCTATCTTTTTAATGAATATACTGTTAGCTGGGATAGTGGAGTTTAGAAGTTATATTTTTTTGCAAATTATTTTTATTAGTTTGAATTTGTTTATCTGGGACCGCTCAATGTGCTCAGTTTTGTATGTAAGGAATCTCAGAAGTGATTGCTGAGATGTGGATCTCTTTAAGGGTGGCTTTGTTTCTACCCTTAAACAGTGTGCTTGATCTTTAAATTGTATGTGAGTTTTTTTCCTGGCTTTTAGCCCAGCTTCCTACTCCCACAGTGTGTGGGTGGAAGGTTTGGAAGTGGCCATCCTTATTCATTGTTTTTTGTTTTGTTTTGTTTTTTAACGGTTATTCATTTTTTACCTTTTCTGCATTTTGAAAATGAAGAAACCATTATCTAAGCATAGTTGGTCCCCGAGGTCATCACTCACAGTAATAATAATAGCATGCGACACTGGCCTGAAAAGATGTAGAAATTCAGAAGCATTTAATCCTCATTTCTTTATTTTAATGCTAATGAATTTGGGAGCTGTTAGAAAAACATCTACAAGAGTGGTCTACCGAGGAAGGTGCCTCATAGCTGCCATCTGATTTCTGCCAGTGACAACTTGATTTTCTTTTTCCTTTCCTTTTTTTCCATAGTTGCCTTCTCTGCCTCTGGAAGCCTCTTGACCTGAAGTCCACACCTCCTGCCCCTCCTCTGACATGACAACGAATGCTTCCTATTTAAAACTACGCAGTATGAGAGAGAAACAGCACTCAGCGCTGGATGCCACACTTGCCGTGCAGTTTGATATCTAACTAACTACAAATAGCTCATGATTAAAACACACTGGGAAGTTAAAATCTGCTATGAAATTGCCCCTTCCCCATCCTAGGATTCCAGCTTGAAATCAACGTTTGTATTTCATGAGGAAAATTGTTATGGAAATTTCTGGAATACTTCCACCCTTCCTATTTAAATACGAACAATCATATAGTCAATCTGGCCAAGAAAAACATCCTAAGATTTCATATTATGATTAGAAGTATAATTTTGCTGAAAAGGAAAGTTTGTCATTATTAGAAAAGTCTCAACTGTCTAAGTGAAAATTCTGAGCACATCTTCAGAGCAAATGGCTACTTTGGGTAAGAAAGGACAGTACGCGTTGTGGCTGCCACATGGTAGGTGTTCCATTTGCTGTGTTCAAATTTAAATGTTCACCGATTCCTGAAAGCATAGAAAGCTTTTCTAATTTTTCTTTGGATGTTTCTAAATAGCATACATCATTTATTTCCACTATGTAAAGAAAGTTGCTTCTAAATCTAGTTACAAATTTAATGTAATGGGAGGGGGTAAGAGGTTAAAAAAGAGAGAGAGAAAAGAGAGGGGAAAATAGAAATGAGGAAGGAAGGAGGTAGAGACAGACTGCACCCACATTTGGTTGCTGTCCTGAGATTAAGCCCGACCACACGCAAACCCATAGGAAGCAAGAATCATTTAACATTCAACTTGCGCCTCATCCTGCGACTCCATCACCATGCCAGCTCATTTGTCTGCAGTTTAAAATGTGTTATAAAGGCAAAACTTAGAAGTAAAATTCTTCCACTTCCTGATACTAGAGTGAGCGTAGGACATCTGCCTGTTTTGGATCATTTCTAAGCATTTCTCAAAGGTTAGTTCCACTTTGTCTGAAACATCTTGTTTTGAGCCACTGAAAACTATTTCATTAAAACTTTATCAGATCATGCTTTCTTTTTAAAAATTCCCTACCAGAAGGCATCACTACTCACTTCACCCTAGTCTTTTATTCCTAAAATGGTTCTTTTAATCCCTACTCTAAGCCCTCTGTTTATATCGTTTGCATTTCTCACCAGGCCAGTCCTAGGGTCCTGGGCTGCCCTATGTCCCAATCTTTGTGAATTTGTTTCTTCAGGCTGTTAGCAGAACTATTTTTTTTAAAAAAAGGAAGAAAGAAAAAGGAAACAAGGAAGAAAGCAAGCATCAAGCAACCAAGAAAGTGCTAGAGTAAATCATGACCCTTTTGCTTTTGAAGATGTCAAAGGTTTTCATTTGTGTACGTAACAAGTTTTGGACTACTTAATAAACACTTAGGCTGTTGTATCACATTCCCCCGAGTCAGTCCTTCCCAGCTCCTCCTTCTTCTCTCTCTGTTCCTGTCCATTCCTCACCTGAGGGTCATTCCGCCAGTGTCAGCAGTCCCGGCTCACTGGGAATTCCACCGTCTTCACGAAACCTGCGACGTAAGCCTTCATGGACGTAACTATAACTGTGTAACTGTTCTTTTCTCTGTGCTGGGAAAGCACAGGAAGTGAATTAACATATATTAGAGATGGAAAATAGTTTTATACTCTAACCAAACTCTTTTCAGAGATTCTCTCAGTAGTAGAGAGCAACTTAGTTTTCAATGAAAAAAATAAAGTAGTAATGAAAAGTAATATAATATATACCAGGGATCGAACTTACAACCTCGCACCTGCCAGGCAGGAGTTGCACCACTAAGCTACATCCCTGGCCCATGAAAAGAGGTATTTATTGGTTCCTGTATTCTGTGCGAGAATTCAGTAGCTGGGCTGCCTGGATAAAGCTTTAGGCTGGTGTTCTCAGGGAGTGTCTCTCACAGTGTAGCTTGGTTCTGGTTTCTTCCGTGCATGGTCATGCGTTGTGTTAACTACTGGTATTTTCTGATACAGCCAACTGTTCATGCCTCTTACCCTTAGTTCTAAGCTCCTTGAGAGTGAGCATCAACATACATTCAATAAATCTCAGCTGAGCTCAGTGTTAGCGTGGCCAGGATCCCAGCAGCCAGATGACAAATGGAGTCTCACCCAAGGTCGCTGTTTTATTGGACTAATGTTCCTTAAGACCTTCCAAAGCCACATTAATGAGCCTGGGTATCTTTTAGTGATTAAGGGGAATTGGAGTTCATAGCAAGCGGGGGCAGGGTTAATGTTTAATATCCAGTCAATTAATTTAAAACATTAGAACTGAAATACGCAGAGCTAGGATTTGGCTAGCAAAAACCATTACCAATTAATTTTTTCTTCAGAGAAATTATTGTATTTGGTAGAGGAAATGTTGATACAGTTTATTATCATTGCTAAAACAGTGCTCAAACCTTCCATTTTAAAACTTCTCATAGTTGGCAGTCAGTTTTGTTTCATAGTCTTACAAAGTATGGGTTCTGCCAAGTAGAGGTTTAAAATGTTCAAAATGGAAAATCAAAGAGTAGTTCCTTTTCCCCCCTCTTTTCTTAGTAACTTTAGATATGCTACGAAAATAACCCTGCTTTGCGTTCTCCTCTCTAAATAGTCTATGTGCTTTATTTAAGCTAGTTATTTCACTGGCGGGCTGCTACACAGGAAAGCTGGTTATGTGCGGCCGTAACAGGGGCAGTGCCCTGTTGTAGACCTCTAATCTATAATATTTCTCTCAGTAAGCTTTTGATAAAGCCACTGCAGAGCTTGTTTTTCTCAGGGCTGTGATTGAGAGGTGTTTCGGCAGGGAGGTTAAGCATCATGGGTTTGGAACCAGAATGGACACCCATCCGACTCTGCCTCTCCGTAGTGCTGGGTATCTCTGGTCCACAGATCTGTGAAGATTAAAGACAGTACTGTGACGCTGTGTATAGAGTACATGACACACTGTAATGGGTCACTATAGAGGTTATCAGTAAGGCTTATCGTTACCATGTGTTATTATTGCCATGGTTATTACTGTACTGAAACCAAGTGTGTTTGAGAAAGAGCAAAGCGAGGCATCGCTGTTGAAGAAATATTTGAGGACTCCTACGTACATGCTCCTGTTTAAAAACAAAGCAATGTCCCCTGCGTGTATGCTGGCAGAACGACACCCTTGCTTCATTCACCAGGGGAGAACGGCTCTGCTTTCAGCTTGGGATGCCCATCACCTCGGGCACTCGCGACTCCTCACATGCTCCTCCTCCTTAGTTACAGCGGCATGTGTTTAGGACAAAAGGTCCTTCCTCCTGTGGGTCATGGGATTCACCAGGACAGTGCATGGTGACATCTCGTCTCTCACAGGAAGAAATAACTTACTCCGCTTGAGATTAAGTACAATATTTTGGGGAAATGTAAGTATTCTACTTTCTTAAATATAGGATGCGAGGGGAAGCAAGGCGTAGTACATAGGGATCTAAATAGGCATCGCAGACTCTGACGTAGCCACAAAGCACAGAATGTCGTTATGATCAGGACCACGGTGGTGTCAGTGATGGAACCTGTGATTCTGCACCGCACTGCGTGCGTGTATTTCTGGTTAGGGTGTGCACGTGGCACGTGCTCATTCCTATGCTGCTTCCCATTCACTGCTATTCGTGGTTCATAGCAATTTGAGAAATTTTTAATTGTACAATAATTTCAAATTCAAAGAACTATCACAGATTGGCTAAGAAAACTCCTGTATATACCCTCACTGTTTGGGCTACTTAGTCTTGCTGTAAATGAACACATGCTAAGGAGTTTTAATTGATTATTAATCAGGGAAGCAGCAATTCTTATAACTGGTTCAAGGATTCATTTAGAGATCAGAAATACTGAAGTGAACTTGCAAATGTTTGCAAAACTGATTTCTTTTAAAGGAAGGAAGGAAATTAACTGTACCTGCATTTGGGAGAATTTATTTACTGCCTCTAGACAGAAGTTATTTTGCATTGCTGGAATGATTCACTGACGGGTAACATTTGGCCACGTATTCTTTATCATTCCTCTTTCTCTAATTAAATTTTTCAGAACCTTATGAAAATAATTTGTATGCATTATGCCCCTGTACCCTGTAATACCTTTAATTTGCTCTGAATTGTCTAAATAACACACAATTTCTCTTATATAACCATGGCACGTTATTAAATTCAGTAAACTTCACATTGATAAAATACCCTTTTTCCAATCTGCAGTCCATGTTTTGTTAGCTGTCCTAACAATCTCCTTGATAGTATTTTTCAGTCTCTAGCACTGAATTCAGCCCAGGGTCACACATCTCATGGTTGCCACATGCCTTTAATGCCCTAAATATTTGTAGAAATTTTGAAGTTTGTCTGTGTGGGAAATTGACAGGCCAAGATGACATTTCTGGGTGCACATGTGTGCGCGTGTTCCCTCATTTGTGATGATACCCTGAGCCATCATGTCAAAAGCAACATTTTTAAGTGCACTTCAGCTCTGAAGTAATGCTGGGGGAAACAGCAAGCATAAATCAGAACATCAAAGTAAGTCCCGCCCCGCCTGCAGTGTACAAATAGCTGTTGATGAGTTTGCCATGCTTACTGAACTGAGTAAGTATAAAAGCTTTTCATGTGCATTTCTATTTTCAGGCCCAGTACAGTACGTTAACCTCAGAATATGAAATTGAATCAGGGGTTCTGAGAAAAGCCGCCTGCAAGGCAGCTGGAGTGACACTCTGTTACACTATCCAGATTCGGTTTTCAGACAACCCTAACTGGGCTTTCCCAACCTCTCGCCTAAAAGCAGACATACACAGCCACCCAAAGCATGGCCGTCTTTCCGCAAAGGGCCCCAGCTCTCTTAACAGTGCCATCTACCTGGGTCTGCAGAGCTCAGCCCAAGATGATGAGGAATCTTTCCTCTGGGACGTTTCCCCGGCAAGGCTGCTCACCACACAGTGTGTCAGCACGTATTATGCGGCTCGGGGCAGCGCGCACGTCAGCTGCCCATTAGACCGCACTGAGATAGAATTGCTGGGAGCCTGCAGCGTGAAGCATGATATTAGATAAAGTGATGGAATTTCACTCCATTAAAGAGCCAGGTCAAGGACAGTTACCTCGGGAAATTCCTTTTTGCCTTGAATGTCCTCGCACCTTTGATGAATTTATCGTTTTCTTGCTTATTTTTCATTATTGTCTGGGGCTTTATGAACAATAAAATGTGCCCTCAGCAGGCACTGACATATTGGAATGATCAGAATCATAGGTTATGTTGATTCACAGAAAGAAAAGAAAAAAAAAGAGATTGACATTGCTGCAGGTCAGAAGCCCTTGAAAATGCGGGATTGATTTGTTTAGACAGTTGTTTGATTTCTCTCTCTTTCTCTTTCTCAAGCACCCCCTCCCCAAAGACACACAGGAAAAAAAAACACTAAAGGGTAATCTTTTTTTTATTTTAGGCCAGTTGAAGGATAGGAACAAAAGCATATTGCTTGGCAGAAATTTTTATTGTTATTTATTTGATTTATAAGAACAGGAGAGAAATGGTGCTTTGCAAAGCGCTTCTTTTATCAAACGGACTTGCAGGCTGGAAATAAATGACTGCATACTTGCCTAGACTCTTAGACCTTGGGTGAGAAAACTCACATAGAGATGCTCCTGATAATTGGCAAAACAAAGCTTTTTGGTTCATTATTACTGTACTTTCTTAATTTTCTTTTTATATTGTGGCATCTGAGAAGTTAAAAAAAAAGCAAAAAAAGGAATGAGAATATTAAGAGGCTTTTCTTTTCATACTTGGGACTGACTGACCCTGATACCTTTGTCCATTATCCTAACCAGGAGGGTGGGTTGGGGTCCTTGCGTCAGCCCGAGATGCCTGGGCTTGAGTAGTTCTGGCTTCCTCAGCTCAGCGGGTCTTTCTGTGGAGCAGAAATCTGGCAGGAGCTTTGGTTAAGTGTGCTGGTCCAGAGGAGGGAAAACATTCTGGAAGTCTAGGTTTTAGCGTTGCGTCTGGGTTACCGTCATCTGTGGAACTCCATGTGTGACTGAGGAGTCTTACTTGTATACATATCTCATGTGCACCTTTAGCTTTGGTGCTATGATTCCATTGTATACTCGTGTAGGTTGCTTATGTTTTTAGGTACTTCTTTCTCTCTTCAAAACATAGGGACATTATCCTATTAGATCTCTTTCAACTTGCAAATTTATAGTGAAGGTGGTGACATATGTATAGACATGTTGAGCTCTTTATTTTTATTATCACCTTGATACACAGTCTTGCTATATAGCCCAGGCTGGCTTCAAACTTGTGATCTTTCTGCTTCACTTTCCCAAGTGCTGGGGCTACAGGCATGTGCCACCACATGGTAGTATGATTAGTTTTATAACAATATTACACCTTAATACTGGGGGACATAGAACTTGTGGAATCCAAAAGCTAAATTCATTTAGAATGTAAACCATCCACAACCTTAAAATTTATTTTCTTAAATTCCTTACTTCATTGAAAACAAAGTTTTGTGCTATTTTCTGTTTGTTTCTTCTTTGTAAGAATCTTTTTTGTGTATGTCTTGTATTCTGAACAACTGCTTTGAAGATAATATGCTATGTATAAACTATTGTTATTCTCTTGTTATTTTGTTAAGAAATTGTTTTATTTTTTCACAACATAAAAAAATGTGCAAAATTCCTTAGGTATCGCATTAATGTTTATGCATAGCGAGCGTCTGTCTTGTAACAGCGTTCAGTAGAGCAGAGTCAGTGTGTGAGGTGGAGGTAAGCAGCTGCCTGCTGGGACAGTGAGGAGGGCAGGGAGTTTGCTGAGGGTGAAGTCTCCGTTTTTGCATAATTATAGGAAAAAAACCAGAGAGCAAAACTGGTTTTCTCTTTTAATTACATAGGAGGGGAACACCATTCCTTATTAAAAGCAATGTTAGACAATTGCTTTTAAATGCGGTCAGCTACAATCTAATCATTTCCTTTTTTTTTCCTCCTGGAGCCAAGGGAGTTTTGTGTGTTGTGTTTTGTTTTTCAAAACGTTGAAGTAGTCTGAAGATTGGGAAGCAGTTGTGCTCCATTTCCTACTATTAGCCGGAAGTGATGAGGGTTTTCCCACTGCTAGGAGGAAGGCGCAGGGGCCATGGCAGGCATCTCACGGGAGAGGAGAGGAGAGGAGGGGAGAGGAGAGGAGAGGAGAGGAGAGGAGAGGAGAGGAGCGCAGTGTCTGCCTGGCTGAAACCACCTGTGTGTTGCTGTATCTCAGTGTGAGACAAGAGATAAAAACACGCAGATCATTAGATAAAAGAGGGCTCAGGAAGTGGGCGAGGTTCAGACCCTCCCTTCCGCTGGGGCCCTTGGGACCTGTCTGGCAGAAGCTGAGTACTCCTTGCTTTTGCCTTTCTTCTCTCGGCTCAGGGCCCATGCCTCGGGGATCTTTCACTGGTCACTTGCTTAGGGATCTCAGTTTGTTTGCTTTTGTCATTTTACTTTGGATTAAAGCAGTGCTTCACCGAACTTTGGGTGGGAAACGCACACCCTGAGTGCTAGTTGGTGTCTTGCAAGATGCAGGCGGTGGCATTTTAGATGCTTTCCTACTCTCTATCAAATACCTGGACAGCACGAGGCAAAAACTGGATTCTGTTTATGGCTATCTTGCATAGGACAGAAGTTGCACATTTTATCCCAAGCTACAATAAAAAGTTTACTCTGAGACCTCTCACTGGCACTTGTAATGAACACAATAAATGGAAGATATGCTCTTCAGAAGCTGTTCTTTTCTCAGAATAAACCCAGTAAACGTTCCATCAGAGGAAGCTTTGGTTTCCCATGTGGATTGTGAAATCTCATGGGTTATATTAAGGCGGTGAATGCAGTCCCACGCAGCCCGGAGCCTCACTCTGGGGAATGGGTGCTGCTTCCTTTTCTGCCTGCCCCAAGAGGCTCTGATGAGCCCCAAGCTCCTTGGGTGCAGTCATGGAACAGAAAGTTTCCTACAAGTGACAGCGACAGAGCCTGAGTTGAGAATTTGCTATTTTGAGAGAATCAGGTCATTCTATCTGCTGAGTGAATGTAGGTTCCTGAAAAAATGGGGTTGGAAAAGTAAATTCCCCTGATGAGTGAAAAACTTTCACTGCAGTGTTCTCAGACTTGGCCAGGTGGGGAGAGGTCTGTTTTTCCTGATCTACCTTGCCTTGGCACCTTCCCCCCTCCTCCTTCTGCTTAAACTTTGTACTTTTAGACTCTTTTGCACACCCTTCTAATCTGCAGGGTTCACTGGTTCAGCTTTGAGCACAGACTTCCGTCACTTCCCTCAGTACAGAGGAAGAGACTTGTTCTTTTCTTTCTTTGTTTTCCCAATACCTTCAGTGACTGGACACTCCAGTGATGGCCTGTATCATAACTGAACCAAACCTGGTCACTTTGCAGGGAGCATTTAAAGCTTCAGTAGGTATTTCCTTATATGGTTATTGTTATTGTTTAGGTCACTTGACTAGAGAAACTAAGATATTTAAAATCTACCTACTTTTTAATTCTTTAAACAGAGATTTCATTTTTTATAGTTGCTAAGCTACAGAGTCCGTAAGTCAAAGTGATGGGATTCTAGTTACAGAGAAAGTCCACAAGCATTGTAATTGTCATACTTTAATTCTTTACCTGCTGGGGTTTTGTATGACCTCTTCTCCATCTGAGCTCTGTGCAGAGGAGAAATTGCATGTCATCCAATCTTACATTTGATCCATCGGTCTTGTCACTTTGACTGATCCTTTTCTTTCCTGGGCACCACACAGCATACGTTTTCTGCTGGATTCGGCTAAATTCGTTTCCCCTGACACCTGGTTCGCGGTGTCACAGGTGATGTGATGCTCCAGGGAGGAGCTTGCAGCCACGCTGGTCTCTTAAGAGCATTGAGCACCTCTTGAATGACATGGGAATTTCTCCAGTGCCCCTGGCAGGGTATTGTTGTGAGACAGGGATATATCACAGCCCTTTTCTTTCCTCTTTTTTTACTGATGTTTGGCTCTTCCAGTAGGATTTAAAATAGAAATAGATGAACTGACAGAAAACAAGATGCATTAGGCCCATAGATCCTGGTTTTAAATTAACCGTAGCCATATGGATATTAAGAACTGGGTGACAGGGCAGGGATGTAGCTCAGTGAGGTGGCACTTGCCTGACACATGCACGGTCCCAGCAGCATCCCATCCTCAGCACCAGAAAAGAAAGAGAAGCCACATTTGAAGGTCTGAAGTGGCTTTCAGGAGAAATCTGCCAGACTTCAAGGTCCACTGACATTTAGCTATCATGCAGGACAAAACTCTGAAGCTATAAAACACACCACCAAGTGTAGAAACAGAGAGGATTAAGAAACATCTAAGATATACAATTAGAAGTGACTGAAAGGAATTCTCGGTGGTCCCGTCTGAAGGACATCTGTGTGGTCAGCTGTCCACACGAGACTGCGCTTCAGGTCCTGAATAACGATGGGGACTGGAGAGCACCGTGATGGACGGGGACCAAAGGGTTGGGGGCTGTTGGCAAGGAGAAATGGATGATGTGTTTTTGGATTTGTTCCAGGAAAGTGTCATTGAGAAAATGACATTTGATTAAAGCTTGGAGGAGATGATCATGTCTGCCTCACAGAACCTTCCTGGAAGAGGTAGGAATGTGTCTGATGAGTTTGAAGAAGCCGAGGAGAACAACTTGCAGGGAATGTTGGTGTGAAAAGGAGACAGGAAAAGGTGGTTTCCCGGGGGTCTCCTTAGGACCCTTGACACTGCCCTTCTCAGTCCACAGAGGACCCAGTTCTCGATCTAGGGATAGCTTTAGGAGAGGGCAGCTGTAGGATGCAGGTCCCAGGGATGGAAGGGAGGAATCTTTGATGGCTGGCCTCAGAAGGAAAGGAAATGCTTGTGAGTATTGCTCCGAGGAAGAAGACACGCTTGATGTCAGGAGCTGTGTGTGTGTGTGCATGTGTGTGCATGTGTGTGAACAGCTGAGGCTAAGTAGGTTAATAGATGTTTTGGTTTGAGGAGAAGGAAACTAGTTCGGTGTGGTCCAGCCAGCAGCATCACTCGGGGACTTGTTGAGTGGATTCTTAGACTGCACCCCAAAACAATGGATTCAGAAGCCTTGGGGTTGGAGCCCAGCCATCTGAGTTTATTCTCAAGTTTGAGAATGGCCATTTCAGGGTAGGAGGAGAGGAGCTGGACCACGGCAGTGTGTGATGGAATACAGTGCTTTGGGAAGTGGTCATGAACTTCAGATGGTCAATCCGCAGGCATGGGTGGCAATCTCCAGCCACTACCATCTCTGGTGGTGCACAGGGCAAGCTGGCTTGATTTCACTTGGCCTGGGGTTTGCCGCGTGAGAACGATGAATATATGCAAGAGTATAATGCAACGGGCCAGCAGATCTGAGACAGAAAGGTTGAAAGCTGAGGGATTCAGAGAACTGAGAGGGTGTAACCAATGGCCCAGAGCTCCTCATGGGGCTGCGGTTTCTCACATTCGGGGCACTAGTGCTGCTGGGTTAAAAAGAACACTTGCAGTTGGGATTATGCATAGGTTACATTTGCTAGTAATGACAAATGACCCATGGTGTGTGTAAGTGAGGCAGGCTAGGGTGTCAGGGTTTGAGGAGCGTGCTTCTGAGCATGGTCTAGGGCACTGAGAAGAGATCTGTTTATTGCCTGTCACCTCTCTATCTCCTTATCTAGCCCCTTACATGGATAAAGTCACCGGGTAGGTTGGAAAAGTGGCAGTGAGGCACGAGGCAAAGTGTTCACAGAATCAGGGGCCCGATCCGTGCATTCATGGCAGAGAGGTGGCATGTGGCGGCATCCTGACATGAGGTCCCTGGCTCCTTCCTCCAGGCCTGCTATTATAAGAACCTTGTAGCGTGCACCAGCCATCGCTTCAGAATGCCTGCAAGGAGCAGGCAGTTTCCGGAGGGGAGAGACTGCCACGTAAGGTGGAAGGGAAAGTTCTGAGAACCAAGGAGAAGCTGATGACTCAGCACGAGTTCCAGATGACCACACAGAAGGTGTCCACGCACACCACCACCCCAAATTCCACTGTTTAATGCTGACATTGGAAACTCAAAGGATGAACGGAGGTCTGTCCTGGACATATCAAAACACGGCTAAATTTGTGTACATCTGTCATCCCATTGTGTGATCTAGTGATTGCACCGTGAGTGGGTTGGTTGTGCTACTTTGTAGCACTGGAGGCCACTTTCATTCATGCTGGTGCCCATTCGCCTTCCCCGCATGTGCAGTTCGAGGAGGCACCTCGCTCGTGGAGACGGTTTTAAGACCCAGCAGGGGTTTGAGCTTGAGAACAGACCCCAGGTGTGAAGAGGGTGCTCAGGACACAGCAGGACTCACTTTGCTGGTGACCCACACCTGGAGTGCTGAAAGGGGGGCGACCAGTAAAGCAGTTGTCTTGGATGCTAAATACTTTCAGAACAGTTAGCTCCGAGGAAACCTCTTCACCTCTGGCAAGAATTCCAAAGACTCCAGGCTGTGTGCATGCAGTTCTCTCACTCTGAGCCATGGCTTTGTGCAGAAATGTTTCAATGCAGGTGGAAGGTGCTGTGTCCCTCAAAGCTGGGCTTCATGTGTGGCAAAAGAGGACGGGACTGATGCAGAACAGATACCTCTGGAGGAGTCCAGATCAATTCTGGGGGTTATAAAGAAGAATTACAAATTATGTATCTTCAGAGAATGGATCATGGAGGGAACCCAGCAGCTGCTGGTATCTTTGAGTATCTGTGGGAAGGAGGGACAAGAGATGGTAGTGATTCCTACAGCACACCGTGTTCTGGAAACTGAGAATATCTGTCTTCCAGAGCGCTGGGAAAGGGAGGAATGAACAGGAAGACCAGGGAAGAGGTTCAAGGGCATTGGAAATACTCTGTGTGACACTCCAGAGGTGGATGTGTGTCACTATATGTTTATCCAAATTCACGGACTTCAGGACAATAAGGTGAGCCCTACTGTACACAGCAGACTTTGGTTACGATGTGCCGGGGAAGGTTCATCTACTACAATAACAGGGTGGGGGCGGTGAATGGGCGGCACATGGGGGACACGGGAAGTCTCTCTACACTCCTCTCATTCAGCGATGAATCTAAACTTCTCTAAAGATAAGGTGCTAAAAATGAACATGAAAAAACCCAAAAGCTGTTTGAACCTTTATGGAGGACTTATCTTTCAAATGCAATATAAACCCCTTTTACCCACTTCCCCTTCTGTTAACCACTGCTGATAACTTCTTTTACAGGCACTTTTTGTGCTTAGACAATCCCCTTAAGAAAACACAATTAAACTATAAACATTACTTTGCAGTTTAATTTTTAGCTGAATGTATTTCAGACATGAAGATTTACCAAAAATTTCCCCCAGTTGTTTAGCATTCCATGTATGAGTTTGGAGTCATTTGTATAACCTGTCCCTATGAATGAGCATGTAGATTTATTTTATTTGGGGTTCACGGTGACACTGACTAAGCATTCATGTACAGATATATTTGTGCAACACTCCCAGTTTTTCTGTGGGCTGACTTCCTAAAAGTGCGTGCACACACACACACACACATTTTAGTTTGGTAAATGAGGCATTTTATTTTAGGTTCAAGATGCTCTTACAAATCACTAAGTAAAATGTGGAAAAGAAAATGGAAAACTAAGAAAATAAAAAGGTAGGTGGCAGGAAAATGCAATTGATTAATGGCAAATTAAAAGATAGACCATCTTGCCCATTGGTAAAGAAATGAAAATTAAAACCAGGTACCATTTTACTCCTAAAATTGATAGCTGCTGGTGGGTTTGGCCTCCACAGCAGTGGAGAAATGGGCGTGCAGGCCGTGGAGGGCACCGTGTGGTGGCTGTGGGAACCGTGTCCCGTGTCTGGGGAGGCCGCTCAGCCAGGGCTTCACGGTGTAAATTCTTTTTGCCTTGCAAGTTGGCCTGGAGCTGCACGCTGATCTCCTTTTGGTATCAGTTATGCAGACTTTCTCAGTGTGGAAATTTGTCTGTCTTACTCATTATGGATTGATGTGCTGCTCTAACTCAGAGCAGAAGGCAATTCTGTTTCCTTCATCCAGTGGATGTTTGCCCTGTGCCACTAGGAGTGAGCGGGAGGCCCAGCGGTCACCAGGAGGGACCTGACAGGAAAGCATGCGCTCTCAGAGTTTCTCCTGAGGGAGAAAACCCATCGCCAAGCCAGCGCGGGTCGGGGACCCTCAGCAGCGGGTGCAGACGCTCCGTGGAACCAAAGCAGATACGTGACGTGAAGTGTGTGGGACGCGTTCGTGGCTGGACGGTCTTTGCAAAGATGCAGCATTCAAACTGCTGGGTGGGTGACAAGAGAGAGCTCGTCACATCCAGACCAGGCAGAAAGTGTGTGCAGAGTCCCGGGGCAGGGAGACCTCAGTTATGCAGACTGCATGCTCCCCATCCCGGAAGCCCCGTGTTAAAGCCCTCACCCTTCATGGGACTGTATTTCAGGACAGGGTCTTCGGAGGCAGAAGGCTGGGCTCTGTATCAGTCTGGTTTCTATTGCTAATGACATGATACCGCCAAAAGGCCCATTTTCAGGAGATGAGGACAGGATAGGCTCACAGTTTGGGGGCTCAAAACCCATGACTGGCAGCCCTTCTTCTGGGCTCCAGCGATGCCCTCGTGCTGGCAGAGCTGAAGCGGAGCAGAGCCTCACCCGGAGAGCGGTGGCGAGGTGTTCCTGTCTTCTGCTCTGCCTTGCCAGGCTTCCTTCGAGGGGGCTCTGCCCCAGGGCTTTGTTCCTAATCACCTTCCCGAGCCACCGCCCCTAAGCGCCCAAGTCTGCTTTTCTGTCCTCTAAAACTTCACAGCTGGAAATCAGCCCAGCAGGGACAGCCCTGGGCGTGCTCAGCCACATCCACATGCGTCAGGCTGCAGGCCAGCACCACTGCTGTCCTCCTCCGCGGAGGCCATAGGGACCACGCAGAGAAGAGGCCCGGGCAGGCACAGGGAGAGACAGCTGCCTGAAGGCCAAGGAGAGAGGCTGTGGGGGAACCCAGCCTAGACTATGGGTTTCCAGACGCAGAACGGGGCCTAAGCCTCTGGTATGTGGAGCCAAGTAAGGCAAGCAGTGTCGCTAGGCCTGGGAGGGTGTGAGTCACGGGTCTGCAGGTTGGGTAGGCAGTGTCTGGATCCTGCAGCGTCACTCCTCAACTGCTGGGCCTCCTGGCCTCCACTGAGGAGTGGGGGTAAAGGCCTACACTTCACCCGTGCAGGGAGACAGCCTGAGGGACAGCGTGAGAAGTGGCCCAGTGCCTTGAACTTGCTGCATTCTGCTCCCTTTCAAGCCTGAGGACCAATGGTCAGGCCATGGCCAGCCGAGGACGAGGCACTGGGAGGGAAGCGGGCAGCAGCACATCTAGGTGTCCGGCTTCCTGTCTAGGCCAGTGCCCAGCACGCAGCACAACTGCGAGCCTTTCCTGGTGTCAATGATCTGGACAGTTCAGGTTTTACCCCAGTAGGACTCGGAAGGGTCATCGAAGGGCTTTAAGTTGTTTCCTAGGTCAAGCTGAATTTTCAGCCGAACTCTTCAGATTCTACCCAAGCACTTTAGCCAGCATAACTCATGTAAGATTATGGAGTGGTTCTAAGTAATGTCCTAGTGATTCCCCAGATAGGAACAGAGGGCCATTTTCCCCACTCCTGAAGTCCTCAAAGAAATTAGATCTTAAGAATGAAATAAAAACGGAAGTCCTCTCGCCTTGTAAACCAAGGACACTTACTTCTAAAATACCTTTTCCCTCCCTTTCACATCTGCTCAGAGACCCGGCTTCTCCAGCTGCCACAGGCCGAGGGTCCTCAAGGGTCCTGCAGCTGCTGCACCACCTGGGGGTGGGGCGGGTGGGGGAGGGGGCCTCCTCCGACCTCCGTGCTCTGAAGTGTCCCAGCTTTTCAAGAGCCGAAAGCTCCCCTGACTCCTGAGATGACTGATGCGAGTACCGGACCCGCGCAAGCAGCGTGTACATGTGGCCCTATGGCAAAGGAGCATCACAAATAGAAGCACCATCCCTCCGCCTTCAGCTAGCGAGGGATCGAAGCAGGGAGCTGGTGTCGTCATGTGGAGGAAGTAGCGCAGAGAAGTATCATCTCGTCTTTGGATCTGCTGCGCGCCAGTTACTATGCCAGATGTCTAGAGTACACAACATGTTCACTTCAGCTCGGTTGGGAGAAGTTTCCATCCTGCGGCTCCACGCTCTGCCATATGCTCCTCCCAGAGCCTTACATAAGGCCAAAGCTTCCTCGTCTGAGCGGCTGCTGCAAACTTTGCTTCAGAGTCTTTGGAGAAACACACACTGGTACTTTCCGGAGCAGGAGATTTCTTCATCTCATTTTGGCTCACGGAACCCCGTCAACCTGTGCCTCTGTGATGCCTGAAGAATCAGGAGCCCAAAGCGTTTTCTTTTCTCATGTTTTTACTTCTTTGGGGCTTTATTTTTCTTTTTTTTTCTCTTCTCTTCTCTTCTCTTCTCTTCTCTTCTCTTCTCTTCTCTTCTCTTCTCTTCTCTTCTCTTCTTTTCTTTTCTTTTCTTTTCTTACCTCTCCTGGCTTGTAATAAACTGCCCAAGATGGAGCACAAAGGCCCTTGTTAACCACCATGTCCTGGGCCATCAAGGCCACAGCAGAGGACAGAGGAGAAAAGCTAAGTGAATCCCGCTCTGACTCGTATGCCCAGCTCGCTAAAAATGTCATTCATCTGGAATCTCCTCCCACCATCCCTTGGTCCTTTTGAGGCAAGTTGTTCTTAGCTCTTGCAAGGGCTCTGCTCTTCCTATGGCATTGAACCTGGGAAGGTCCCATGATACCCACAACTTCCAGAGAACTTACTGACATTAAGCAAGAGTTCTTTATCTCTGCTCCGTCCTGCTCTTTGTCTTGAGGTTTGAAGTGAGTGATGAGTCCTTTTCAATGATGATTCTACTGGTGGCAACTGCTTTAGGCTCCTGGTACAGAGGCAGGTAATTCAACTGCTTTAGGCTCCTGGTACAGAGGCAGGTAATTCTCAGCTGTCAGGGCTGACAGTTGCTGAGTTCCGATGCTTTGGTCTTGCTGCTCTGGACCTGTTTTAACCATGCTCCTTCCCAGAAGGTGCAGAGGAAGTGGGACACAGGGCATGAGGTCTACATTCCCCTCCACTGTGGAGCTAGAAGGAAGCACACATGCAAAGTAAGATCTAATAAAAGAAGAAAGAAAGAGAAGAAGAAGCGGAGCATCTTATTTCTGCTTGTGGTCAATGGTCCTCGTCCTCTCATCCAAGAAGAAGCTTGCTGGTCAGAGATGGGTGTCATCCCACCCCCATGTGCATGCTTAGGCAGGGACTGGGAAGAGGAGGCTGTGATTGGTTCAAATCACAGGATAAGCCAGCATAACCCCTCTGTGGGGAAAGCAGAAGCCAGGAATACAGGCTCTGACTCCGTGTGTTGGCCACTTCTCCAGTGGAGAACAGGACACAGTGCAGGGTGGGGTGCCTACAGTGTGCGTGCGTGTGCGTGCATGTGCTTGTGTGTGTTTGAAGCGAGTGTGACCGTGGGGACTCCAAGGCAGGGCTGGAGTCTGCGGTGTGGAGCATCAGGAAGGGCAAGCTGGAAACTCCAGTGGGAGCTAATGCTGAGGCCCACAGGGGACTTTTCTGTCTTAGGGAACACGTGGTTTTGCTCTTAACCCTTTCCACATGCTTGATGAAACGCACCCAGATTATTTGGGCCAGTTTCCCTTGCTTAAAGCCTTTAGGTGTTAATCATATCTTAAAAATAGCTGCTCAATAACACCCAGGTTAGGAATTGGATAACTGGGTACTGTGGTCTAGCTGAGTTACTACATAAAACTGACCGTCACAACCAGTGAGGAGAACTGACCTTTCTCCTCAAGGGGAATGTGAGAAAAGGCTTTTCAGACACCATCGTGTGTAGAGACGTACTGAAAGCAACTCAGTGAAGAAGGAGAACGTTACAAAGGTGGGTGAAAAGTTAGGTAGAGGCAAAATCATAAGTTCCCTTGCATGTTAAAGGTGGCAGGTTTGGGTTTTATCCCAATAGACCAGTTGCGGGATTGAAAGGTACTTCTTGGAGAAAGCAGTCATCTAATAACAGATGGGAAGGGGCAGTATTAGTGACAAGCAGGCCGGCTAGGAGACCAGAAAGGATCCGGGTAACAGCTATTTTCCTAATGGTTTAGTGGGAGAGTAGATACAGATTCACCATCTGTTTAGAATACTATGGAGCTGGATTTATTATACATTGTAAAGGCTGAGGATAGAATCGATAGGTAGAGTCCAGGTATCCATTACTCCGGGCAGCCAGGTCTTTGACATCTCATTTGCTGCAGTGCAGCAGAAGCAGGAAGGGGATATGATGTGTGCACCCGTGTTCATCGTGGGAAGAAGTGCGAGGGATGGGTTTGGAGAAAGGGGAAAGGGGCTGTGGAAAGCCACTTGTGGAGAGGCTGCTCTGGAGCCTGAGAAACATTTGAACTGAAAACAGAACTGCAGGGTCATTTCCTGTACGCTTAGCAATGAGTGCTGCAACTGGATGGAATTACCTAGGAGGGTGTGAGCAGGAAAAGACCCCAAAGACATTAGAGAAAGAGGAATTAAGAGCAAAAGGAAAGGGCCACCTAGAAAATCCTGAGTGTCACTGACGTTTAATGGATTGGAACAGAACGGAGATTCTGTAGAAGACTAAAAATGAGATTAAGGAAAGCGCGTGGTCCTGGCTCAGGCCCTGAACAGTGATGCAGGCTGCAGGGCCTCAGCCTTCAGGGCTCATCTGCTCCTAGTGATTCCCGAGCTCCCTCTGGGCCTGCGGTGACGAACACGTCCTGATTTCTGTCCTCACGTCCTCTGAGGCAGGCTGTGTTCTCCGCACGAACGACATGTTGAGTTACTTCCCCTGCTCAAGCAGTGGGGTGGGCTGTCCTGTCCTTTGTAGGTGTTTGGCAGCACCGTGACCCAGTCCAGAGGTGCTGGCAGCAGCCCCAGACATCTGTAGACGTTGCTGCATATCCCCAGGGACGGGGCAAACTCATTCTGAGGTGAGAAGCACTGTTTTCAGGACTAACGGCAGAAACAGGTGCATCAATGAAATAATATTACATCACGGTATATGTTACAAGAGGTTAAACATAGGTCAAGTTAGTGTGCTGTGTATAACAGAATCCCTTCTTGCTATCCAAGCAGAAAGAGATGATAAATGTTTCTAGCTGAAGAGTGTTAGGCAGCTTATGACATACCTAAAAAACCACCAGGAGCAACAAAAGCAGGAATGTAGTAGCCAGGAAAAAGGCTGAGGCCTCTGCATTGCTGCATTCCTTGCTTGCAGTAACCAAGGAAGTTACTGACCCTAAGTGCCTCGGAGCTTGGAGGCCACCGCCATGATGCCACCCTGGAAACCCTGCCACCTGCCTGTCTCCAGCCGCACCAGCCAATGTCCCATCTGACGTCTGCTCCCTTGCAGGTTTTCCATGGCCATACCTGGTAGGCAGGACTGAGTTAGGGGCCCGATTTTCGTTTCAGGTGAGCAGGGAGCGGTGATGGGTCTGAGGACTGGGGATGGTGCAACTTACTCATGATTTTAAAATATCCCGTCATTTTCCAGCATATAACCTCTGAAATTCATTCCAAGCCCAAGTTCATCAACAAGTCTATTTATTCCTTTTGCAAAAGCCTCTCTTTCTAATTGGCCTCTGCATATCTTCCCCTGAATGTCCCACTTGCATCGCAAGCTGACCTCTCTTGCTTGTAACTCCATTCGGTGAGGCATCTGGTCTAGAAAACAACCATAACAACCACCACCACAAAAACAAGAGCAGTGAGTGTCCTCTACTCTGAGTCGAACCAGTTGTCACATTCAGCTGGTTCTATGGGCCCATTCCCTCTCCTCACTTATTTCAGTTTTGGACATTTCTCTCGGTTTATTTGAGTCCAGCCATTTGCCTCATCCAAGCTTCTTTTCTCCTTGGCTTCCTGAGTATAGGAAGAAGGAAGTAAAATTCATTGAAATTCTGTGATGTATCAGATGCCGTGGCAGAGACTTTGCATAACTAATCTCGTGAAGAAGCAACTGGGTAGTGTGAGAGGAAGAACTATAAAATTAGATGACTTGACATACAAGAAACCAAAAAATAGATCGATTGGACTCCAACATAATGAAAACACTTTGTCCCTCCAAGGACGTTATCTAGAAGGCGAACAAAGGTAATCCGGGGAAGGGGAGTAAACATTTGTAGATCATGTATCTAGGAAGGGACTTGCTGTGAGAACAGTTAACCCTTACAACTTAACAATAAAAAGATTAAAAACCAATTAAAATATGGGCAATGGGCTTTAATAGGTATTTCTCTAAAGAATTTATACAAATGCCCTACAAGTACACCCCAGTTCTTATCAGAGTTGCAATGAGATACTGTTTCACATCTTCTAGGATTTCCTATAATAATACTTGTTTTTTTTTAAAGAACAGAAAATTACTAATGTTGGTGAGGATGTGGAACAAATGGACTCTGATATGCCACTGGTACAGGTGTGCGATATTGCAGTTACTGTGGGAAGTAGTTTCTTGAAACATGCAATACAAGTTACCATAATGCGTGTTATCTTTCTGGCACTAGAATAAGATCTGAAGTAATCAATTTCAAACAAGTGAAGGTTTATTTCGGCTCACAGTTTGGGAAGATCTAGTCCATGTTCACCTGGACCTGTTGCTTTTGTCCATATGGCAGTGGTGGCAAACCTACGGCAAATGTGTTATTATGTTTTTCTTTTAAGACAAAAAGATGTTAACATATGAGTTGTTTTTTTTCTAATCTAAGATGTCAGTATTCAAGTTTAATTGGAGTGTTGGCACTCTGTGATAACTAAGCAGATTTGGGGTGGAAGTTTGGGTCATTGATCTTTAGAGTGTTTGCCCTCATTGGCCTGTGGAAAGGCAGCACACAATGGTGAGAGTGTGTGGTTCATCTCATGGCAGCCAGGAAAGAAATGGGGAGAAAAGGAGACCAGAGTTCCACAGGCTCCTTCCGGGGCCCCCACAACGAGCTAAGTGCTTCTTCTAGGCCCCATCTCTTAACAATCCCACGATCTTCCAGTAGAACTGGGGACTGGAGAGCAAGCTTTTAACACATGACCCACTGGGGAACATTCCAGAACCAAACTATCCCATAGATAACCCAGAGATCTCACTCCAAGATACAGACAGAGAGAACTGAAAACATGTATTCCTACAAAAGTTGTATGTGTGTGTTCACAGCTGCATTTTCTGAAATTAACGGAGTTCAGACACAATACCTATCAACTGATAGATGGGCAGTCAAGATACCTATATTCATACAGTGAGATATTATTTAGGCACTAAAAGAAACAAAGTATCATTATATTTTGCAAAATGGACAAATGGCAAAATCCTGCTAAATATTAGAAGCCAGAAACAAAAGAGCACATATTTTATGAACCCATTAAAAATACCTGGAATAAGGAAATCCATAGCGACAGAAAGTAAGTTAGTGATTCCCAGAGACTGGAAGGAGGGAAGAACTGAGAGGGACTGTTCAAAATGTGGGGCTTGTTACTGGAACGGTAAAAGTGTTCTGCCATCAGATGGTAGAGATGACTGCAGAGCCTCTGGAATACACTACACGCTACTAAACTGCACATTTTAAAATGACGAATTTCATAGGATTTGAATTGTACCTCATTCAATCTCATTTTCTATTTTTAGAAAAACAGATGACTCTGCTTCTAATCCCAGTACATCTCTTACTAGATATGTGACCCTGGGCACATTATTTAATACTGTTAAAGCTCGGGTAGGATGAAGGTTTGTTTTGAGATTAAATTGGAGAATATGCCAAGTGTACTTTAAAAATTTCTTGATCTGCAGCAAGTCTTTAATACATTTTAGCTACTAGATGTCTCAGCAGTATTGTTAGATAGGTGTAATTATTCTCATTTTACAAGTGAGGAAATCGAAGCTCAGCAAGATTAAATAAATTGCACAGGGTTATCAGCTGGAATTCAAAATGAAGTCAGTGAGACCCAGCACCAGTGTCCTCTCTCAGTTCATTCACATACATGTTCCTTTCCTGGTTCTTCCGGGTCAGTGTCGCCCGGAGCCTGTCTCCTAGCCCTCCTGCCACCGGGAAGGCAGTAGCTGTCTTTGAGAAGTGTATTGCTTCTCACCTCTAAGCCAGGGCCATGTATCTTTGCTTCAAAACTGGATTTTGAGGGCTGAAAAATTTTCTCCTGAACATGAATGTTTTTATTTGCTCAGAATAAGTTTTTATTCATTTTTGTATGGGTTTTATTTGGATTTAAATGCCTTCAGTCTAGGCTTACTTTCTATTTTTACCAATAGATCAGTTCCTGTCAGTGTGTTCATGGAGGCTTCTTTAGGCATTTGTGTATAACTCCTTAAAAGGAGCCTGATACAGCACGCCGTGTGACATGTGTACAGCGAGACACTATGCAACTGCTGAAGAACAAGAACATTCTGTAAGTTGACTAGGTATTATTAAGCTAATAAAGTCAAACCTCAGAAAAGCTCTATGTTCTACTCCATTCATATTGAACTATATACGCACAGAGTCATCGGAAAGAGGGCCCAAGAAGTGTGGGTGGCTGTTTCAACAGGTCACGAGTGGAGTTCAGGAATGGCAGTAGTTGAGTATGAGGTTTTGGCTTTGACTTGATAGTTTTCTGTGTCCAACAAGGAAATATAAACACAATTTTATTACTGTAGCTACAAAGAGGAAAGTTAACAAATCCAGCTAGCAGGAAAATAGGGGGTCCTAAGACACAATTTTGCCTTTCTAGATGTGGCACTGTCATGTAAAAGATGGACTTGACCAAAGAAATTTAAGTAAGTCCAATCCCTTCAAGATGATCTGTGCATCTTACTAAATCTTAACTGCTTCCCATAAATTATCTAAGATTCTTATCATAAAGAGATTTATTGCATACCCTCTGTGTACTAGGCAAAGTATTAAATACTTACATGAATTATTTTGTCTCATTCTTTTAATAATCTTGTAATGTCAATTCAATTTAGCTTTTCTTGAGTAGATTTTGCTTGGCCTTTAGAGATATTTTGACATTAAAGTCAAACTTGGAAACCTCACAACTTCTGAGTATTTCTGCAGAACCACAATACTCACTACCTCATTAAAGCTCAAAGAAGTCCTGTACTACAAATACTTACTGTTTGCAATTCAGTCTTTCGCAAATCATTGCCTGCCAGGTGCACATTACCAGCAGTTCATGGAACTGGGAGGGTGTCAGAGTTTCTGCAGGAAATGTGCACCAATGGCCCTTTGAGCTTTTATTGCCTACTCATGTAAATTTGTCCATGGTACATAGAGTTAGCAAAGGCTGTTAAAATAAAAATCCATTACTTCGTGTGATGGAAGGCGATAATTTGCGTACATGTTTGTGAGGTTGTGCACATGGTCATGGGTTTTCATATATGAGAAGGAGGCATTTGTAAGTTTCTCTTGTTCTCAGAAAATTCTTGAGAATTCCCACCCTTGGACTCCAAGTTCAATTTGGAAAAGTTCATGGATCTTTTTTAAAAGTCAAGCCTAGCATGAATAAACAGCAACATTCTATCAGAAATATGTGTAAATAACTAGTTGCAGAGTGGTGACAGAGATGCTACTAGGCACTATTGTAATAGGGGATCATGATTTGTAATTAACATATCCTATCAAAGGGTAATTGTTTTGCTTAGTGAAATTATTTATATAAAAATCTTACAAAGATTTACTCGAATTGCTTTTTTTGCTTTTGACATTTTTGTTAAATTTTAGCATGTAAAATTAATTTTTATAGTGAAATGGAAAAGCAGGGGATTCTAATATAAAATTTTTCCATTGTATATATGGTATTATTTATGGGAGAGATGTTTAAATTATATGATTTTAGAACTCTTCTAATAAGCTGAGCTTTCCAATTGTCCTGTGTCCTATTTACCTATTAACCAGAGAGGAAATATAAATATTTTAAAATTAATTTTGCAAATTAAAAAAGTTAATGTTCAGTTTTAATGCACCGAAGAACTTCTATGAGAATCTTACTAAGTCAATTTAATTTTTAAGTACAAAAATTATGATAGGTTTTTATGGAATTTCGGTTAAATTGTTGTTTTTGTAGTTGACAGCAGAGACATTTAGATTGAAACATTATCCCAATGAAAGCTTTTAATCCCTGCCCATAAAGTTACCAAATCTGTGGGTCTTTTTCCTCCCTAAAAGGCTTTTTACCAGGGAGAAACTACAGTAAAAACTTCAAGTTAATTTATAATGTTTTTTTTTTCAAAATGCTGGTTTTGCAAAATGCAAGAAACTTGTAAAGAAGATTTAAATAATACTTATGAATTTTTAAAACTATAATAAGTTAAAATTTTGTTTATCCAATTTTATTATTAAAGAGAAAGAAAAGCACTGCCTTGTTAGATTTTTTTTTCCCACTGTAAAAATACTGTAAAACTGCTTAGAAAATTTTAGGAGTTAATTGTTCATGTTAGACAATTTATCTATACATAATTTCTCATTGGAACTATTTCTTTAAAAATACAAACCTTGGTTCATTATGATCTATTAAAATATCTTAAAAGGTGTAAAGAAATATGCTATTGGGTAATTTATTATTATTTATTTTTTGATACTTGAAATTGAACTCACAGCCTTGTGCTTGCCAGTAGGTGCTGTGAATCTGAGCTAGGTCCCCAGCCCGCTGCCAGATAATTAATCCACACCTAGACCTCCTCATCGTGCACTTACGCTGATGCAGCCTTTGTGGGACAGTTTGGCTTAACAACTCTCCAGTGATGCCGCGCTAGTGTTGCCCCATTTCAGCGTGGCTCCAGGGAGCTGGTGAAATTAAGGAATTGAGGCAGAGGTCCCAGACATGCTTCTGGAGAGTCTGTTTTCTTTCTAGATAATTCTGGGTGGAGCAGGCTGGGCTCTCAGGAGGGGTCTTCCTCATGAAAGTGCTACCAGACTAGGAAACGAATGGTGCCGAGGAGGAGATCTGGAGTTCAGGGTGTAGGAACCCTGCAAGAAAGGGCTCTGGGGGTTTGAAGTCAGAGCCTCAGGGTGGCCTGCATGCAGAGCCCCGATAATGACATCCATGGGCTGCAGGGACTGAGGCTTTCAGGAAGCAAACGTCCTCAAGGGCTTTCAGCTAGAAGTCAACGGGAGTCTGCACTAAATATACTTTTGGATTCATTGCAGGGCTTCCAGAAAATAAAAGAAATCTCTAAGTACCTATAAATAAACAGAGGCAAAATTCTGTGTGCTGAAAGCAGAGCCATGAAGGGCAAACAAATAAAATGTGAATTTTCTGAAGGGAAAATACTCCTAACATCAGGTAAGGTGAATTACGCTGCAGGTTAATGATGAAGTGGTAAATCTGACCTATTAATTGCCTTTATAAGACCAAAAATGCTGAAAGTTGTCCACGATAGAAGAATGTCTCTTCTGGTTGCCAGCAGAAACAAAGGCAAAACCACAAATTCGTGTCAACCAACCACATATAAACCCATAGTCATCAAAAAACACCAGAAGAAGCCACTAGGGCAAAAATCTGGAGAAAAAGAGCCCCAAATATTTTTGTATAAGATATTCTATTATAGCATATTAACTCTGATTACATCATTACTACATTTTAAAAATATCACTAATTTAAACAAGTGAGCAGTCACTGAAAGGAGCTCTGCTCTATTTTTTGAAGGAAGTGTGTATCATTTGTGAAAATAAATCAATTTTCATGAACTTCCATAAAAAATTAATACTGAAAAAAAATCACTGCCTTGGAAGACAGATCACAAGTCACACAGGGTGCAGTAGACAGGCAGGACATAAAAAAATGTAAAAAGAGGCTGAAGGTCTGGAGGAGGCTGGAACTTCAAAGTCTGTCACACACCCACATGGGGTGTACATGAGACATAGTATTTGGAGAGTATTTACAAGAAATGGTTAAAGGCATGGATTCGGGTATTAGTAATAAGAAATCTAGATTCACTTCAGAGAAACTACAAAATAGCAAAGATAAGCAGAAGATGTTAAAAGTAGCTAGAGAAAAATATAGATGACCCTCTAAGTAATAAAAATTATATGAAAATTAATAGTTCAATAGCAGCAAGGCAAGTCAAATGATGAAAAATAACTGTTAATGCCAAAGTGGGTTCCCAGGTAAAATATATTTTAGTGGAAAGGTGAAATTAAAACTTTGTTTTAGAGACTCAAAACTGAAACAAAAATAAAATCATTTACTAAAGAGCCTTCTAAAATTTGTACTTTAGAAAGAAAGAAAACCAATATTATGCAGCTAAATATAATTAGGTCATAAGAACAATCATAGTGTTGCTTCATTAGTAGAGTCGAAAGTAAAATATAGAATAAGTATAGACAATGGCACACAAGTCAAGAGAACAGAAGTTAAAGGCATTACATTTAATGCTGTTTTGAGGGAGGAGTAAGACGTTAACTGTTTTTCAAAGCACACATAGTAACAAGTTAAGATTAATGAATACAAACATAGAAGTAGTAGATATAACTTCTCAGTGTGTGTGTGTGTGTGTGTGAATAAAATAATGCAACAAACAAAAAAGAAAGAAAGAAGAAAGAAAGGAAGAAATGAAAGAATGGGGAGAAGGGAGGAAGGAAGGAAGGAAGGAAGGAGAAAAAGGCATTTTTTGTGCAGCATTTGAGAGTATGTTTCCTGCATGGTGCCTTGGGCCCCTCACCCTGGTATTTAGTATGCATTTCCTAAACGGAAATACTCTTCATAGCCCAATGTAGTGATCAGAACCCAGCAAATTAACACTGAAGCACCACTACCATTTGATTCTCAGATACTATTCAAATTGTCTCAGTAAGTGCTCTATGTAGCAAAAAGGTCCAGTCTGGAATCATACGTTATATGTAGTTGTCAGGTTGTTTTAGTGTATTTCATTCTGGACTGGTTCTTCAGTAGCTCTTTGGTTTCGGTGACCCTGACACTGGTAATGATTACCCTCAAACTCTCAATTTGAACTTACTTGGTAGACTCAGGTTATCCATGGATTAATCAGGGCTCTGTTAGAGAAACAGAACAAGTAGGGTGAGTGCAGGTGTGTGTGTGTGTGTGTGTGTGTGTGAAAACAGAGAGAGAGAGAGAGAGAGAGAGAAAGAAAGAGACAGAGAGAGAGACAGAGGCAGAGAGAGAAATTGAGAAGCTGGAGAGAAGTCGAGAAGTGGATTTATCAAAAGGAATTGGCTCACACAATTCTAAAGGCTGAGAAGCCTCACCCTTGGCAGCTGGCAAGCCAGGAGCCCTAGCGAGCCCACATATACTCCAGTCCAAGTCCGAAGGCTGGAGATCCAGAAGAGACAAAGGTGTAACTTCCAGTTCAAAAGCTAAAAACACTTGTAGTTCAGCTCTGAGGGAAAGGAAGGAGTGACGTCAGCTCAAAGCAGTCAGGGAAGAAGAAATCTCTTCTGACTCTCGGGAGAATCGGATTTTGTCCTGTTCAGTCTTTCAGTTGCGTGGAATGAGGGTTACCTGCACAGGGGAAGGACAGTCCATTTTGTAGAGTCCTCTGATTCAAAGTCAGTCACATCCAAAACCAGCCTCGCAGACACGGCCATAATAATGTTTGTGCCATCTCCAGGTGCCTCTGAGCGTCACGGGGGAGGCCGTCAGCTTCCATACGGCTGCTGCACAGCCACCCAGAGAGGCCGCAGACGTGAGCTTCTGCCGGAGGACCTAACAGGAAGAGGGGCTTGTCCAGCAAGATGCCACCTGCAAGAGAAGGCTGCAGTGGGCACCCTGAACTGCCCATGTGTGAGGCTGCAGGCTGGACGGGCCCATCAGCCGGAGCTGTCCGGGGCAGAGAGCTCAGGATGGGGTGTGGGGGGTTCATGTCCACTGAGTCACCGTGGGAGGGCTCTGCCCTCAGCCTCAGGTAAGGATGGGGCGAGTGGGTAACGGAACCTGGTGTCTGAGCGTGCCTCAGGGCTAGAAAGAAACCTCACGTCACCAGGTTGAGAAACAGCCCGCAGAGAAGCAGGGCAAGAGGACCCTGTGTGGTGAGGAGGAGAGAATGGGGCGTGGGGTTGTGTGACAGGGTGGAGCGACGGAAGAGCCTGGCTTCAGAGAGGACTCTGGCAGGGGACATGGTGGGCGCCACTGTCACAGAAGCTCCCCTCTCCGGCTTCTCCAGTGAAGAGTTTCAGATGCCCTGCTTGTTCTGTAGACTCACTCTTGTCCTCAGAGGTCCTTTTTATTTGCTTGCTTTTGTTTAATTTAAACATTATTTTGTATTAGTACATATTTATCACACGTATTGATTACATTCATCATAGGCAGGTTATATATTAATTCTTTTTTCCTATTTCCCTCCCCATTCTTCATTTTCTCTTCTCCTCTCCATTTATAAAAGCTTTGTTTCTATTTTTTCTTCTAGTCTCTTTTTTTTCCCTTCCTTCCTTTCCCCCATCCCTCCTTTGTTCTCCTGCCCAGTATCTATTGTCCATTTGGTTCTTATTTACCCTCTTGGTTTCTCACACAAGAGAATGTGATATTTAAACATATGGGTCTGATTTATTTCACTTAAATATATGGTCTCAAAATGAATCCATTTACCTTAAAATGTCTCAAGTTTATCTTTCTTTACAACAGAGCAGTACTCCATTGTGTATAAATACCACATTTTCATTAGCAGCATAATTTGTAATAACCAAAGGTTGGGAACAGCCCAGGTGCCCATCAATGAATAAGAAGAAAAAGAAAATGTCCACAGAGATCTGCCAGGAAGTTGCACAAAGCTGCATTACACAGGAGCTTCCCGGGGTGGTGCAGGAGACAGGAAGTCCCCTTGGCAGAGCACCGTATGGCCGGCACGGAGCAGCCTGCCGAGTTCCTCCCGCACATCCAGCCTGCTCCAGGGGTTCTTTACAGTCTTCTTTGTGACTTCCTCAATCCAGGAGTGGCCTCTGGGTTAGACTAAAAGAAGGCAAATGCTCCTGTTAATCCTCCAAGTGGCCCCAGGCAAGTTGGAATAGAAAGCAGGGTGATTTCAAGGAAGGTCCCCCGTGCTCCCTTCAGAGCGGGCCAGGCTGCCTCCCTCAGGCCTTCGCAGAGCCAGAGGCTGGGGAAGGGCAGGCACACCCCGCAGACCTCTCCAGCCTCCTGAGGTTGCCTTTCCCCCACTCGGCTTCAGTTGGTTGATGTAGATTCTTATTTCCCAGAATTCTCATTAAACTGATTCTTCCCTATGTCTCTTGTTTGCAGTGTTTCTGGGGACTCGTTTGGAGCCCACATCTGAGAGCCCCTGCACATCCCCCCAGGATTCCTGACGGTGTTGAGTTGTTGACTTGAAATGGACAGTGCACCATGGAAAAGCAGAAAGTGGTGCAGAGAAGCACTTGTTTTATTTTCCTGATAACGAGCTCCTCCCCATCCCACAGATTCATTATTAAGATCCTATGCTGACAATGTTGATGGCTCAGTCTTGGCCATAACGCAGCCTTCCCAGAGGTAATGGGATTTTTTTGTCCTGTTATGTTTGGTGACAACTTCTTCATAGTGCTAACCAAAAACTTAGCTTCAAGAGACTGTTTTCTCTGTCCCTCCTCTGCCAGAAGACTGTTCAACAGGTTCCCGAAGTGGTCCAGTGTCTGTCGCTTTGGCATTTGTGGCCTGCCTGCTTCTGGCCCTGACTCAGGACTCTGGTATTGAAAAATACTCTTCAAAGTCAAGCTTTAGAAATAAGTTTGAAAAGGGAGCTAGGATGGGAGAAAGAGAAAATGAAGGCGGGGCAAAGGAAAAACCAAAATAAAAGATAGTTCTATTACTAGTGTCTCATAGCTCACTGGAAAGAAATATTTGTGCTAATATCGTTTGGTGAATGTTTTATACCCATATCTTGTACTCTGAGTAACTACTTCAAGGATAAAAGCACGCAATGTATTAACTATTGTTATTCTCTGATTATTTTGCTATGAAATTTTGTTTTACTTTTTTCCATAAAAAAAGAAATAAGGTTTAATTGAGAATGGAACAATAAAAATGACCTGCAAATGTGTTTCCAAAGAAAGATGAATTTTTGAAAAGACAAAACGTGGCTGAAGAATTGTGAAGTATTAAAGGAGAGTGCAGAGACGTAGTATCTGAGTACAACGTGAGATCTTACACTAGGTCCTATGCTTGACGGGAAGCAATGGTTCTGTAAAGGACATTACTAGGTAAAATAACAAAACTGGAAACCCGAAAGCAGATTAATCTGATACCTGTACGCATATCAGGCTTGCTGGAGTTGGTGTTCGGTGATGTCAGTCCGTGAGGAGGTGGGTAGGTAAGCAGGTCCACCTGGGGTACACACTCTGAAGGTCTTTGAGACACAGGAGCACGCTGCTAGCAACATATTCTCAAAAACTAAGGAAAACAAGTTTTAATTATTCACGCATAGAGAGTAAATCTACAAAGTGCTAACTGTATGAGAAGCTAGGTAAAGAATATTGGATTCTTCTCTAATTTTCTTACAATTTGTCAGTAAGTTTGCAATTATATGTGAATAAAACATGTAGAAAATTTTTATGTCCATAGTAGACAGGGCTTAAAGATATCAAGTGAGAACTAAAAGAAGCTCAAGTCTAGAAATTGATTTAGGGCTGCAAACATCTAGTGGTCAATTTTAGACTTTTTTATTTTAAAGAGAATAAAACAAAACAAAACAGGACAAAGCCAATCAGAACAGAGCAATGCAAGCAACACAGGACTTCAAAACAAGACAACAGGAAACCAACAATGGCCACCATAATGTCTCTCGTTTTCTTCAAAATAGCTGTCTGTTATCACACACAATAAAATCAAATAAAACAGCACAAAACCAATCAAAACAAAAGAATGAAAGAATTACATGATTTAAAAACAAGCCAAAAGGAAACCAACAACAGCTACTATTTTATCCAGTGAGCCAATAGCAGTTTTGCATAATCAAGTGGGTTCTAAGGGTGTGTGATACACTAGCCCACAATTATCTCCGCAGGCGAAGCCCTGTGGTTAGAGCATCAGCCCTTCGCATTTCACAGCAGCAGCGCTCAGCTCACCGTTTGCCACTGTGTGTTGTACCATCTGCACTGAACTCGGGGAGCTTGTTGCCATTGTCACTGCTGTCACTGTCCTTACAGATGTGCAGAGGACTGCCACAGAAGACTGCTTCCAGGATGCTAGGACTCACTTTTTTATAACTGTAATTCTGATTGCATTGCTAAGGGACTATCGGAAATCCCTTGGTATAGTTTAGAAGTTGAGTGAGCAATTTTTAGATATTAAATCTACCCTAGCATTCTTATTTTTCTACGCCTTACATATTTTCTTCTGTAACATATCAGTTGAACTCTAGTCCACCAGGTTTCAGCCAATTAAGCAAACTTGGAGAGCTACTCAAGCTGACACACTGAATTCAGAATCTTGGCTGAATCATGAGTGATAGATGAGTGATTTAATCTTTGTCTTAGTTACTTTTCTCTCATGGCTAAGACAAGCTACCCCATACCCAAAATGAAGGAAGCAAAAGTTTATTTAGCTAACAGTTTGTGGAGGTTTCAGTCCATAATCAGCTGGCTCCAAGGCAGGGTGGCATGGTTAGGGTCAACACTTCTAGGTGGCTGGAAGACAGTAAAAGGAGCCAGAGCATAAGAGAACAGAAGCTCTTTCCCCCTTATGTGGTAAGCCGCCTACCACCCTCTAGGGCGGGTGCAGCTCTTACAGTGTCCCTTGCCCTCCTCTCGCACAGGGTGAGGACTCCGGCTCCCTGCTGAGTCACTTCTTTTAGCTTCTAAACTTCCCAGGTTGACACAGTGTATCAACCATTACAATCCTTGTTCAACATGATATTCCTTTCACTCTAATATAGTCCCTTAGAATCCATTTCCGGAAGTGTTTCTTAGGTGTTTGTGTATACAAATCGATAGACATCTACAATAGTTTGGTGTGATTCACATCTCCTCATGGGTCACTCTCAGTAACACACTATGGGGCCTGGTAAGACTTGGACCTGTTTGGAGATCTAAAGAGAATGACAGAGGTTTTATTCATTTATTTATATTTGTGTGTGTGTGATCAGCAACCCATGGCAAGGTGACTGTTTTGGAAGCAGTAATTAGAGTCTTTAGGAGAGGAGCGCTGACGTCAGTTAAGGAGGAAGTACTTCTACTTATTGAGGGAGATCCGTGGAATTCAGGGGTTCAAGGTTTCCAGTGCCACTGACATCTTTCTACATGTCCCATTCCAACTGTTAGAGTTCCATCTTTCTTAGTTCTAATTTTAGCGTTGGAAACGAACTTCAAGTTGTGAATCCAGCTTGCCCAGTAATTCAGTCACTGTAAAGATTAGAAGTTTTCAGAAATTCTGGCCTTGTGTCCACAGGGAGGAAAAAAAAATATTATTTTACAACTGCCACAGGAACATTTGGATCCCTTATCCAGAAGTGAGCTGGGGAGTTAAAGCCCTGATTTCATTATTTTCTCTCCCCGATTCTCTAATTTAATTAGAAGCAAATATCCAATCCCATTAGAGTCTCTCTTTCGCTTACAATGTACCCTATCAACTACTTTGTCATCCAAAGTTCTGACTTTGGTGGACAGTGGATCCAGATGTCTGCAGGTGACACCCGTGTAACTCTCTGGTCCTTAGATGTCATACCTCTAAGTGATACTTCAGTTATTCCTTCAAAACATCATCAAGCGTTTACTACATGCCAGAGATGGTCTAGTCCTGGGGAAATAGCTCCGCACAAGACTGCCCCGCTCCATCTTGGTTCTAATGGGGAAGACAAACGAATAAATCTACTTCACATTTTTAAAGAATTTATATGTTTTATTGGAATACAAAACATTTGAGAATTTATTTTCCAGTAAAACATTTAAATTCTTAATCTTAAAGACAGATGTTGACAAGAAGGGCACTTTTACTTCTGGTGCTGAAGAGCACAGGCTGAACAGATATTGAGAAGAGCGCATTTGAGAATAAAAATAAGTACACTCAATGCCCCTAACTTTGGAGACAGATCGAAGTACTGAATGTACTTCTATTTTTGATTTTTTCCTTAGCATGGTTAGTTGTTTGGGAAATGATTCAATAGTTATTTGTAGTTCCTAAATTCTCAGCAGCAGTTGCCTCCTGATATGTGTCACTATATATTCTGAGTTGACATCTGCTATCTGAATCACCAAAATAGTGTCTTGTTTTAAAATTTATCCACTATTGGCTTATGTTTTATCTTACTCTAGGCCATGTTATCGCTACATGTGACATCTCTGTAGATGTGTTTGTGAAACTGGGATAAAGTTGGCAAAACTTGAGATGGAGGAAAGTATCTATGAAACATGTTTTGCATTAGTAGAACAGGAGGCATAAGCATGTTTGGAATAAAGAGAACAGAGAAGGAAAAGAGATGTCGGTGAAATAAGCTCTCACAAAGGAAAGAGAAATGCATGCAGAGAATTGAAATTCAATTCAGGCAACAACCTTCACAATTCAGATAACTACAAATGTTTATGATGACTTTTTTGGTTTCAACCAATCAGGTGACAAGATGCTTTTAAAGTAAAGCCTTTGGCTGGTGTAGGGAATCAATGAATGACTGCTGACAGTGACTTTTAAAAATTTTAAAAATGTTTTTAATGAGTATGTGTTTGCAGTGCATCATACTTGCATTCCCAGTGGGGAGTTGGTTCATGTAATAACACATCTTAATGCTTTTCCATCCACTTCCCTTCCCTCCCCTTGCTCCCTCCTGCTTCTCTTGATCCCCATGACTTTTGAGAAAGATTTAGCTTCCTGCTTTCTATTACTTAACTTCTACTTCACTCTTTATTTACAGTATGAGTTTCTCATATAAGAGAAATCATGAGATATCTGAGCTCATGTGTCTGATTTACTTCATTTAATATTTTGGTTGCAAGCTGCATCCATTTTCCTACAAATGACTCTCAAAATAATTAGATCCATCAAAATAAACAGACACCCTAGAATGAAAGACCTAATCAAAATATGGGCAAGCAAAATGAATATACACTTCTTGGAAGAAATACATGGTCGATATATACATGACAAAATGTTCACCATGCCAGTAGAAATTTTGATGACAATACTCCTAATGACATTCCATTTGGGAAATCTGTCTCAGACTAAGATTAACTTTATAAACTCTTATAGTGATAGAAAAAATCAACACTTTTTGATCCTTACGTACTGATAAATCACTAAGATGGAAATAATTGATATGACGAAGGAACTGTGAAGTGTAGTGTATTGATCTCCAGATACTTGTGACACTAAAACTTTGCAAATGAATAAAGAAATTCATAGTCTGGATTATAATATTGAACAATATATTTATGTTTACACATGACAGCTATCAGCATAATTCTACAATGCTTTGCTAGGAATTATTTTTAAAAACTTGAACAAATGTTAATCCATTTAAGAATTCTTCACTTCCTCTCTGACTGAAAGATCAAGCTGTCCCAGAAGAGCATCGGCAGAGTAACAAAGGATTTAAAATCAAAACCTTCCTGATTCCTCATTTTCATTCCATTTCAGGTCACCCACACCGTTGCTTTTTCTTTGACGCCAATCATTTCTGCGTCTTTGGTAAAGAGCTGGTTTAGGAAAGTCAGTAATTGGCCTGCATTGCCCTGAACGTAAGCAGAAGGGTTGAAACTCACCCAGACTCTTTCTGAACTGATGCCCAGTGTTCTTTTCCCCTCCTCACACAGCTGTCCTGCAGAGGAAGCAGGAAGGGTATTCCAGCCTGCACCCTTGGGTGGGGCTCTCTGTGGGAGACAAGATCCTTGGTCTGGTGCTCACGGAAGCCACTCTCCAGGACTGGCTCTGCCGTGGTGCGGCTTTGTGTCTGCAGTAGTTGTCACATCTTTGCTTTACCTACTTATTCTGTGACTTTAGAGGTTCCATCCAAAACCTGACTCATCATTGCTCCATGGCATGATCGCAGGCCGCAGCCAGTGAGTGGAAATGTTTCATTCTCATCTCCAAGGCGTCTTGCAGCCAAGGAATATTTTGACTAATTTTCTTTGGAACATACTAATGAAATTTAGGTAAAACTTTTATAGAATTCTCGACTCTGTTGAGTGGATGTCCTGATTTTTTCTTCTCCCTTTCTTATCTGCATTTGTTCTCTCTCTGACGTGCATTTGGGCACTAAGGGTGAGCACGTCTACAGACACGGAGAAGCCCTCACACTGCAGCAGTCTGGGTTCTTCTTTGGTTAATGAGGGTTTGCAGAGAGTAGGAGTCTTTCTCTGTTCAGCACACACTTTAGAATACCCTCTACATGCTGGATCCTGTGTGTGTGTGTGTGAGAGAGAGAGAGAGAGACAGAGAGAGAGAGATGGAGTATTGAACTAAGGGCCTCTGTGCTGAGGAACTTCCTTAGCCCTTAAAAATAATTTTTTTAAATTGTGAGACAGATCCTCACTACATTGCTAAGTTGTCCGGGTTAGACTCAGACTTGCAGCCCTTCTGCCTCAGTGTTCCAGCAGGCTGGGAAAACAGACATGCACCATCATGCCCAGCTTGCTGGATTCTTATCCACCTCTTTGAACCAGGGCAGACCTTGATATCTAGGGCCATTTGTGTCTCCATTTTTAAGGCATACCAAAGAATGTTCCAAGGTTTTTGTCTACCTGTTTCTGATTGTCTACTTGTTTGGAACTGAAGTAGTAGACACAAACCAGCATCCTGAACGAGCTTGAGGGTGATTTCTCACTTCTTGGGTTTTTCCTACAGACGTTAATAACGAAGAGTGAGTGTTGTAACCGAAAGCTTGGTCGCCCATTACCAAGGTGCTGGAAAGTGAAGAGCAGTAAAGATGCCTCCCTCGCTGTGAAGAGTATGCTGCTCCCTTTCAGAAGTCAGCCTTACTGGCAGAGAAAGTCTGTGAATAACCTTGCGACACTCCCCTTGTTGAAATAACACAAATTAGCACTTAACTGGGGAGGAAGAACACATGAAATTATTTAACATTTACATAAAATTATGGAGTAAACTCCAAACAGGTCGCCTCCAAAATGTATAATTACACTCAGCAGTCCTGTCAGCATACATAGAAACAATTTTATTTCCAATCATCTTCTGCTTTTATTCACTCGGGATGTATCATTAAAATTTCCACAGAACAATGAACCTTAATAGGTACTAATGCAATTGTGAATTATGGTAATTGTTACCTAAATTAATCTCTGTACTTTCCTTCCTTATTCCTGTGCAAAAGGAGTGTGAAAGGATAATGCTGAAACCGACATTTGTATAAATGGCAGAAAAGATTTGCCTTGTTTGATAAGAATTTCATATGAGAATTTGCAACTTTGTAGCTTTTTTGGAAAAATATTATGGTTTTAAGCGCTTTTAATAAAATACTTTGTGTTGTTTTGTGAGGAAAGTGGGAAGTTGATCTCTTTTGGTCATCTCTGGAGCCCACGTGCTCACTACGGTACCTAGATGGCCCACATGTGTCGCTCTGTGCCCTGAATTTGCCAGGGCAGTGTGGCCATTCACACCAGAGCTGCGCACATCTCTTTTCTGTGTTTTCTTTCATTCGCTTATGTAACCACATACACTCTTGGGGTATTGTGAGGCGCTGTCATGGACTGAATCTTATCACTTCTGAACTCACAACCCTTAGTGTTTCTGACCGTGCCTATATCGGGAGCTGAGGCTTTAAAGATCCAACTAAGCTAAAACGAGGTCCCGTGGGTGAGCTCTAGCTGCTAGGACCAGTGTGCTTGCGAGCAGACATGGACATAGACACACACAAAGGGAAGGCCAGAGGGAGACACTCAGGACATCAGCCCGGCCAACACCGCCATGGTGAGCTTTAGTCTCCGGAGTTGCCAGGCTGTGCATTTCTGTTTAAGCCACACCATCTGTAGTACTTTGTTAGTGCATCCTTGCCAACCAAGATGCCTACCTGGATTGGGATTAGACAGACAACACTTCTGCTTCTTTCTGTTACTCCTGAATTGTATTTGATCTTGGGCGTGTCACACAGTCTCTGTAGTGGAGTCTAGTCTTTCTGTGTCTGTTTCAGTGTCAGTTGTATTCTTGTCTTGTACCATCTGCACTCCAAGTGTCCTCTTGCCCTTCACTCTCAGGCCTTACCTTTGGGTGAGGCTGCCTAAGGCTCTGCCTCCAAGCATGACTTGTTATTGACGTGAAGCGCATCAGTATGCCCCATGTCCTCTGCTCAGAGTGATCGCCTTGAAACGGCTTTAGGCCAGAGACCTGGGCAATGAGGTACCATTTCAGGACTCAGCACTGTTGAGCAGTTAGACCTTCTGTTTGCTGGAGGTGCTAAGGCATGAGGGTGGATGTCTGGAACTTGCTGTCTGTAGCTGCCTGTATACCTTAGTAAAAAATCAGATGGAGAACAAAGACAATATATGAGACTCAAACACAGATGGAGAGAGTCATATTAATCGCCTCCGTGAGTACTGGACACCACGTTACCTGATGTCAGTAATTGCTGGGGACCTTGTAATTTTCATTAACCAACCAGTTAGTGCCTCTATTTTGTTTTCCTTCAAGGCAGTTTGATATGTATTTCAGTCGTTTCTCTTCACAATCTTATGTGTAGAATGGCTTAATGCTTTATATCTTGTCTTCCAAATCTACTCTTCACAATGGAAGCTATTTTTCCTCCCCAGTGAGTACTGTTTAAACACCCATGCTGGTGTGTACGTGGGAAGACGCGTGGTTAAGGGTGGCAATTAGAATAGTACCTGCTTGATGCTCCAGTCTGCGGGTTAGGCCGCTGGCTCGGCCAGCCAAGGGTTCCCACCCATCCAGGAAAGCGTGTTTCCAGGACTTGTGAAAGCTTGCAGGCCTGCGTGGGCAGGAATTTGGGGGCAAATTGGAGAGCAGCAGGAGGGGAAAACACACACACGGGGAAGAAGCATGGTCTAAGGCCACGTTTGCTCTGAGTGCAGGGGATGCCGGGAAGTGACTGGAGAGAAAGGCTGAGCACAGAACTCGGTGACACGAGGTGGCTGGTGAGAGTTTGCTGTCTGTCCCTGGCAGAGCTCCAGGCTGGACGCACAGGCTCCATCACTGACTTCAGGACACTGACGGGGAGAGGCGCACTTTGGGTTTGACAGAAAGAGCAGAGTTGAAAAAGCAACATTATTACAACCATTGGAGTATTTCACAGATGGGTGAAAGGCCCACCAGGTCCAACTCGAAAGCACCACAATTAGTGATGTGTTAAAATCGGAAATGTGTTACTAACCCAGATCTGAGGTGAGCCTTGCCCTCTACCACGTCCTCCGAGGAGTGACTCTTCACCACCTCAGGGGAGAGGTGGAGAACAGCGCAGCACCCGCCCTGCCATTTCCCCATTTCCCCGCACGTGCAAAGGGACGGGTGCGGCTTCCAACTGCAGGGGTTCCGGCTCTCAGAGTCATTCCGCTGCTACAGAGCAGCAAAGAGGCCCCGAGGCACACAGGTGTGTCACGTTAAAGGCCCGCCCATGGACATTTGCTGATGGCTATTCCGAGCCATTTTCACCTTTCAGGGCTCAAATTCTTTACATTTCAGTTTAGGCAGCATCATTAATTCATTTTATCAATTGCCACGAACACTTTTCCTTGATTCCAGGGGTTGCCTTGGCTCTGGTTCTGTTCACTTCCAAGCGTAGCCTGAAGAAAGTTTCCTCGTGTATTCAACAAATGCCGGGGATGGGCACTGTGTGACAGGGACTGGAGTGGATGCTGTGACACAGGGAATGTAAACATGCCCCTGGAATTTGTGGTCACACGTAATATTAAATCAACAAAATCTGACTGCTTCTGCTGGACACAGGTCAGAGTTTGGGGCGCTATGACGCCTAAGAACGTTTGTAGAAAGGCTGCTTGGTCGCTTGCTCGCAGACATGCCGGGGGCTTTGCCGAGAGGCAGGTGTCGCAGCGCTGGGAACTGTTAAGCATACCCTATGTTTCTTTAAAAATCCAAACGCATACCCCAAATTGAGGTAAATGAGATATTGGCTCTCAGGAGGAAAATTTATGGCAACAACAAAGTAAATCTCTGTAATCAGCGTTCAGCACGGCCGGGATCAGGACGTGGCTGAGGGCTGACTCGTGGCGGTGTGGCGTGGGGCCTTAATCCTCACTTAACATCCTGATGTTTCGTTCACCGTGCATATTTTTATATTTTGTTAACCACAGAGATATTCACTTGGGTTTTTTAGAAAAATCACATGGAAACGTTATTTCTCTTGGTGGCTGAGATTTTTTGACATTCCCTTAACTTTCAGGCCATAGCGATCCCCTCACTGGTCTCAGCCCCGCCCCAGGCTGGCCTCACACTGCAGTGTCAGATCATAGCACGCTGCAGGAGACGCTTTCCATGGATCATTTTCGTGCATATATGCTGAATGCTCTTAGGTATTTTTCACAGTGCAAAGGTGTTGTGTGTGTGTGTGTGTGTGTGTGTGTGTGTGCATGTGTAGGTACACAGAGGGTCCTCTGTAAGTTCCCTGTGTATGGATTCAACCAACCCCAGACTGCAAACGGTGGGACAGATTGTATCTGTACTGAACACGTATACATGTTTCTCTTGTTCTTGTCAAGGTTCCTACTCAACACTGTAACAACTGCTCACCCTACAGTGGGCTACAAGTCCTCCACAGGTGATGTAAAGCACATGGGAACACCCAGGTTATATGGGGCTAGTATGCCGTGTCAGTAAGAAACTTGAGCAACTGCAAATTTTGGAATCCATAGAGGTTCAGGAAAACTATCACCCATCAGCCATGGAAGGACAAGGAACTGATTTCACAGAACCCTTGAAAATGTGTAAAGCGATGTTTAAACATCAACATATGGAGACCTATGGACGCTGCACACGCATCACTGTTTTGAGTCTACACCTCTGGGAAATCCTGCTGCCCAGTGTCACCTTTGGCCCTGCAGTCTAGTTCCCATCTGCAGGTGTAGGGGCTGTGAGAGGCTGGGGAGCCTGGCACCGCCGGCTTGTGTTGTCCTGTGGCCTTCTCCTCGCGTCCTGGGCCCCCTGGCTTTGTTTTCTTGTCTCTGGTCTTTTCTGGTTCCTCAGTCTCAACACCAGACTGCTTTGTGCTCCATTCCTGTGCCGGGATTGCTGGCGCGTGTCTCTCCCGCATGGCTTCTCTGCCATGTGGAACAAGTTCTCGGAGCCTAATGAACTTGTAAAGTGTGCTCAGTTTGGAAGGCAAAATGCGTCTTTCTTCCCTGTGACTAGAACCTCCTGACCTTTTCTCATAAAGCACTCATGTCCTATTTGCTACCCTGTGCTCAGCTGGCATTAGTTTGTGTTGACAGTTTTATTGTTTCCTGTGACCTCTGTCCATCCACAACTATTAGGGTATGCAGCAACCAATTTATTTTAAAGTTAATGTGTGGAATAAAAACAAAACCAAAACATTTCACATTCCAGGGAAAAGTATCCCAGCTCTTAAAGTGCAGCCCATACTCATTTGTGAATATAAAATCCTATCGCAGTTTATGTCTCTAAAACATGTCCCGAGAAACGCAGTAACTTTCACCTTTTGCAAGCTCCCTTACACATACTAATAAAGAAAAAGTTCATGGAAATTTTTAATAGAAGCCAAAATTCACTGAGAGAGGAGAGAGAGAGAGAGGGAGAGAGAGAGACAGAGAGAGAGAGAGAGAGAGAGAGAGAGAAAGAGAGAAACAATTACTAAATAAATGCCTTTAAATGTACTGGAATATAAATGAAGATCATTTACTCTTTCAAAATATCCTAGATTCTGACAAAATATATTTATACGTATGAGATCTGTGTGACCTAATCATAAAGCCGGCAGCAAAGTAATGACGCATAGTGTGTTTCCTGGAGTGTGGCATGGGGTGAGGCCGTCTGCGCTGCTGCCTTGATTACAGAATAAACCCAGCAGGTGCCCAGTGTGCAGGTCCCATGCAGGCTAGGGGGAGATGGATGCTAGAGAGAGTGGCTGTCGCCCAAGTCATGAGAGCCGGTAAAATTCAACACACATAGCAGAGCACTGATATCGGAGGGAATCATTTATGTCTGGCTGCATTCCTGTAATGATAAATATGGTATTATTATTTGATTTTAAAATTTGAAAGGCCAGCACAAAGGTGCAGAAAGACAAAGAAGGCGTGTTCCTTAGGAGACCAAGAACTTTGGTGATTTTGGACACATGAATATAGGTGTTCTCTAGTCAAGGATGGAATTTTTATTTATTGCTATATTCCTTTTTTAGTTCTGTGGGATTCAAAGCTTCTGGCTAAATGGAAGAAGATTTATGTCTATTTGGAAAAGCATGTTCTCAACAGCTTATTTTTGGATTAATTGATACATTTTAGAAGGTAAATTGTCCCAGACTTTAATTTTTTCGAGAAATGATGAAGGGCAAAGTAACATTTTGCTGACACTCTGGGATTCTGGGTAAGATGCTATGTGAGAAGCACAAAGTGTGGCTCACATTTGGCAGCTGTGATTCTAAGGCATATTGAAGCAGCCTCACTCGTGCTCCAAATGACAAGATAATCCAGATAAACTTTACACGTCTTGCAGCTTTTGAAGTTTCTAAAGCCAAATAGAGAGGAAAGATAAAAGACAAAGCAAGTTCCTAACTTAGTTCCTATCACATGCTTAGTGTCTCTTCTTATAAATCCGGGCTGCCAGTAAGAGACATGATAGCCGAGCACCTAGACCTGACTTACCCCCTTGTGGACAATTCTCCCACTCCTTGAGCTATAGGATCAAACAGATTGTCTTATATTACTCGCTTGCTTTTAATTAATAGTGCTGCAAAACATGCTTCCTTACGTCAATTGTAATAGCAAAATAGTTCTCTGTCATATAAATTGATCAAAATGTATTTAATCAATCCTTATCATTTGACATCGAAATTACATCTTAGGAACCTGCACTGCTGGTGACATATTAACATCGAAACAGATTTTTAAGTTACATTTTTAATGGATCCATTAAAAACCACAAAAGTGTACATATGAATGGTGTAGTGTGATGCTTTGATGCATGTATACACTGTGTAATGTTTAAATCAGGTTAAACAAATGTCCATCTCCTCATCCTTTCCTCTAGCTTTGTTGACGTGTTCAGTACATCATCATTATGTATCACCACCGTGCGGTATAATGATACACCAGGTCTTCTTGCTCTGAACAATGAATTATTACCTTTTCTTTCTTTCCCTCTCCTGATCTCTCCCCAGTCTTTGGTAACCACCATGCTACCCTCAGCTTCCATGAGATCAATTCTTTTACGTTTCACATCTGAGTGAGCTCATGCAGAACCTGGTTTTCTGTGCCAAAAATGTGTTATTTCACTTAACGTAATGATTTCCAATTTTATCCATGGATTGCATTTTTTAATGGATGGATAGTATTCCATTGCATGTATTCAAATAGCTCTTTTAAATGGCCTATTTAGATTCCTAAAGCTGTCAATAAAATTAAACTTAAGGAAGGCACAAATGGATTGGGCTAGGAGCCTTGTTAGGTGCCCTGGGAGGCAGAGGGCTTGGGCCCTGCAGAATTTGGGACGGGATTGGATGTTAAGTTAATAACCTGTGTGGAAAGTCACTATAAATGCCATAGCTAAAATAGAAAATATGCAATATTTAGGTTTCTAAAGGTGTCTTTTGATGTGATCCTTTCACGATTCTCTCCAGCTGAACACATTACCTTATGTGAATCATTAGCTGAAGTTTATACAGCCTGATTTTAGCTGGGGTGTATCTTCTGCAGAAGTGTCTTCACATGGCTATGTGCAGTACTGTTTAAAAAGTGGGCAACAGCTTTGTAAGCAAATAAACACATTTATCTCCCTAATCCTGTGGCTTGTACCATACGGTTACCTGGTAGTACGTTTCTCAGAATACTCTTTCCTGTTTGGGTCCCAGTGGAAGTTGGCCAATGTAGGTATTTGCACAGGATTTGGAAGGCCAAAGTGAAACTGAAGCCATCCTAACTTTTGCGCAGTCAGCACCGGTTGCCAGGCAAGGCACCAGCCCACCTGCACTGTCACTGCACTGCCCAGGCCCACCTCCCCCGGGACCTGTGCTGCCAGCTCCGTCAGACCTTGGACAGGCGCAGCTTTTCCTGCGATTGGGTGTGGCGTTGGGGCTGGGAATGGTGAGGAGCCGATGCAGGCTGGGATGTGTTCTCACAGGTGTGTTCGTTAGTCCTCGCGTACCTCTGCAGTGGCTCCCTGCCCCCCTGCTGTCTAGCTGGCCTAGGTAATCGCACAAACCACACCATCGTCCCTCACCATGGCCTGTGATATAACCGCTATCATTAGTTCTTCATCCGAGACCACTCCTGCTGATCTCCTCCTTGGTTCAGGCTGCGTTACAGTAAGATAGAGAACAAGGCAGTCACACACACACAGGAGCGCGTCGCTTCAGGAAGATGCTCTTAGCTGTGAGGCCTCCGGTTTGAGGGCTGCTCTGGGGTGGAGATCAAAGGGCTGGTACCATGGGGCATGAGCTGCAGACCAGCCTAAGAGACTTGATCAGGGGTGACCTTGTAGATCTGGGGTCAGGAAACAGTTCCAGCCACAAAAACTGGGTGTGCATGTGGGACCCACTGAATGTGTAGCGTGTGACCGTAAGAATCGTCGGGAAGGGGAAGGGCCTGGGGTGGGCAGGTTGCTGAGAAAGGCAGGCAGCTTCATCAGCTTCGGAGGTGCCGTGCGCCCCGCGGGGACCTGGCCTGGAGGCAGGAGCACAGCCTTGTGGCAGCTTCTTGCTCAGACACGCAGTGGTAGTGTGCTTTGTGCCACGAATATGCACCACGGTGTGTCCCGCCGTCCCCTCAGGAGCTCACAGGGTTCAGTGGACCGAAATCTGGCCCACTCAGGTCGGGAATGGGCCTTTGACCAACTCCTGGCTGTGCTCTCACAGCTCATGATACCAGTGGATAAAGACACCCTCACTTTCCCCGGAGCAACACAATCCTTTTACTGTGACATGAACGCATATACTTTCCCTTGAACCATTTTCTGTAGTCAGAAAATGCCTATTTATGCATTTGCTTAAGGTCGTAACTGTGTTCTCTAATTGCTTATTTGATATCCTAAGCCCTCAGAATGTGAGTGTGTATGGACATAGGGTGGTTACAGAGACAATTAAGACAAAATGAGGTCAGGCGGGTGGACCCTAATGCTGCGTGACTGGTGTTCTTCCCTGAGAGACTAGGGCTCAAGCAGTCCCAGAGGGAAGACCGTGTGAAGACCTGCAGAGGAGACCCCAGTGCAGTCAGCCCGGCCGACACCTGTTCTCAGGCTTCTTGTCTCCACAAGTGTGAGAAAATAAATTGCTGTTGCCTACACCACCCCATCTGTAGTACTTTGTTATGTCAGCCCTACCCAATACATAAGTATACAGTTCTCATTAAACAATTCCGTTTTCACAAAAGGATGCGAGACAGTCTCTATTGTCTGTTTAGGTTTATATAAAAAGCAGCATCAACTAGCTCTGCAGTGAGGCCCCTGCAGGGCCTGGAACCCACCTACTGCTCAGAGAAACCCACACAGCATCTCTGAAGGAAAGTTTGCCAAAGGCCATTCATTTCTTCATCAGTTCTGACATTCTAAATTGACTGCAGGACACAACTCCTGGGCCCTTTTGGTGGTACAGAATTCTTTTAGCACTAGCTCATCATTAATAGATTATTTTTTGTTAAGATGTCATCAGCTTAGAAGAAAGAATGTTCTAGAAGAGCCTACATTTTGTGTGTCTCCTGAAATCATTGCATGGGATTTTTGATAGGAAGGCCCTGGAGAGAAATTTCTGATTGACTTAATTACCAAGAATATCTTCTTTTCTTATGATCAGTGATTCTCAGTGACTTAGTTTTTATTTTTGCAAGGGTGACTAGAAAATCAAGTAATGTTTATAGTGTGCATGGAGTCTGCTCCTGGAGAGTGCCTAAGAAGTGTTTGATTTGGTGCAGTGCCTGAACTGACAGAAGTATTTCAGCTGTCCCTTTAGGTAGATTCGACTCGGCCAAGTTGCTCAGGGCCCATGGTCCTTCATTTTCCCGGGAGGACGAGGAGGCTCCTGTGATGGTGGGTGGGTGGGGGTCCCTGTCCTTTTCTAGTTCTCAGATGCTTGCTGGGGTCGGATCCCTTGTTCCCCACAAAGCCTCCCATCAAGCCCTCTGACCAGGCTGTCAGACACATGCTCTCCTGAGGTGCCATCTTGCCCAGGCCCAGCAGACGTCTGGGTGGCCTCAAGACGGACGTCCTCACCTCTCATCTGAAGGGGCACTTAGGAGTTTTAGCGATGGCTGCTCTCTTTGTTAAACTGAGTGGCCTTGTGTTGGTGTAGGGCCCTCTTTGCATTGTCCCCTCCTTCAGTCCCAAGTAGGAATGAAGGACAAGGCTCCTGTCATGGATTCTTTCTTATTAGCTCAGATCAACCTCTTGGGCAATAGTCCGAGCAAAGGGAATCAGGAAGCTCCAGACTGAATGCTTGAATGTCACTTTTCCTTCTGATTGCTGTAATTCTTCACTAGATATGGGGAGGATTTTGCTTTTCTTTGTTTTCTTCAGTTTATATTTCATCCTCCTTCTACAATTGAGCAAGAGGACTCCTGCCATCACTGTTCTCAGGCAGAAATGGAATGTTCTTCACGGTAGGAACTGAAAGGGCCTGCAGGTGCCCCTGGATTGGCTGTTGAAGTCTTAAAAGAAGAAATAAAAGCACTGGGAAATCGCTTTCCCCTCAGGAAAGTGCCTGGCTCTTGGGCTTACTGACTTCTGGCTAAGTCCTATTTTGTATTTCAGATGTGCAATATTGCACCAGTTTTTATTTTTATTTTTATTTTCTTAACCGATTTCCTCAAGCAGACGAATACTCTGGGATATACACTTGGAAATGCAAAACAAATGAAGCACATTGATAATTTCAGATACCGTCTCCACTATATTATGCACAATAATAAGCAACACATAAGAAAATAAAAGAGGAAGACAGAATACGGTCCAGGGGCAGGGAGAGTAAATAGGAAACTTCAAGTACTCAAAATTGTCCTTTTTCAGTTCCACCTAAAAAATGCAAAGGTGAGCTTCAAAGGCATTGGCACTGCGAAAGAAGCTGGTATCTGGGACATACTTTGAGATCCATAATTTGGGGTGTTGTTCAGTGCACAATAACTCTGCCATGGATTGTAGGGTGTTGCAGTTTAACTGTGATTTTATACCCTTTTCCTGCTTTCCTCTCATTCCCTTTTCTCTTGTCTAACAACAGTCATAACTTGGGGGAAATTAGTTTGAAAATTAGACATGAAGCTAGTTGGTTTTGACCTGGTAAAGGATATAAAAGTTAAACATATTCCAAAGAGAATGAGGAGGGTGGAAAATAATTCAAATTTCCTTCACTTCCATTTTTACCTTTGGTTTTATGAAGTTGATGGTACCATTCTCTTGTCTTTCTTGTTGACCTGAAGGAGTCAAAGGGTAGAGACAAAAATCCTTCTAGAATGAGGTCGAGATGTTAAGATATTAAGATTACTGCATCATTTATTGTTACCCATCAAGGACTGGCAGCTTCCTGATTCTGTACCTTTGATAATGAACTGGCTGCTAACTGGTAGGAAGCTGAAGACTTCGGAAAGAAGCAGGTTCCTTTTCATGTGTCTCTATTTCTTGTTTTGTAGGGTTTTAGGTGAAAGGAGGGCTTGGAAGTGGGGGTGGTAGACTTGGGGGCAGAACAGTCCTGGTGTGTGACAGGCACGTATGTCACTGCATAGCAAGAGAAGATAGGGCGCTGTGGTGAGAGGGTGGCAGGAAGTACCTCAAAGCAGAAAGCCTTGTGTCACAGGTCCTACTGTTCAGGCTTGCTCAGCAGGCACAGCGAGACACCAAATCCTTGAAGATCTTGTAAGCTTAAAATTAGTGCAGATATGAGCCCCTTCACTTCCTTGTTTCTCCAAAAAGAATCCACGTTTAACTAAAAGCTTGCTCTCGCTTCCTATTTGATCGTTAGCATGAAGACGAGCTCTGTTTCTTGCTTGCTTTGCAACCCGTTCCCTGAGGTGGTATTGTCCTCCCTCTCTGTCCTCCTTCTCCAAACCTTATCCTTTTTTCCCCCACTAATGTTTATCAGCAACGTGGACACACCGTCAGTTTTTGTTTTTTAGGTGGAGAAACACTGCAATCAAGGTAGGACGAGAATACAGCCTGGTGATACGGTTTTAAACAAGGAGTGTTTTTAACGATGCCTTTCTCCATGAACCCATTAGTGGTGTCTTGGTTTAAAAAAAAATAAAGATGTCAGGGTGGAGTCTCCTTTTCTCCCAAGCACCTCTGATCCCAGTGTACAAATAGTGTTTATATTCCATCTCACAGGAAAAAAAGGAACGTGAAAATATTTCAGTGAAAGCTGACAGCTTTAACGAACTTTAAAGGTTAACCCCGTGCTAGTTAGCATATCTATTCATGTCTCCATCAGTCTATTGAATTACTCAGCTGAACACTCACACAAAAGCAAAACTGGAAAAAAAAACACCCCAGAGAGCAGACATTAATAATTCATAAATCCCGGAGGCTGGTGAGTGACAATTTCCCCCTACTGTGCTGAAGACAGAGAAGCACTGAATCCTGATGGCTCCTGAGTCACTTTGGAACCTCGGCGAGCTAGTGGCGGGGCCTGGAATGCTAATGCTCCTGTGAGTGTGAGCTACTGAAATTCCATGGGTTTTCATCCCCTCCAGCACTTGTTCATGTTCCTTCGGATTAGTATGAGGTACAGCTTTTTAAGATATGTTTAACTGACAGTTTTTATATTTGAATTTCACAAGCATCTACAGATCATAAAGAACCCAAATTCAGCCATAATCCTCTGTTGCAAAGGAAATCGGTATTTTCCAACAGATTCCAGATGCCAATTATGGCATTAATGAGGATGTACAATCACATTGTCTGCTGGGGCAGGATTAGAGGTGGTGCTGCTTCCCACAGGGCTGGCCTGCTTCTGAACCCGTCCTCTCTCCTCTGCCATGCACCTTAAACCGTACTTATTAAATGTTTCCATTAAAAACAGATGCTATCAATATCTTGAGGTATTAACCATTTTCTGCAGGGAAGGAAGAGAGCAGTGCCACCACTGCCACCTGGCAATGAGTTGATTTCATGCTCTTGTACCAGAAAAAAAAAAAAAAAGATTCGTGCTCGCTGTTACTGGGAAGGCTCAGCCCAGAGCTCCTCGGAGGCTGGAGGAGGCGGAGCTGCACAGCTGCCCCGCGGTCCCAGGCCTTTCCTGACCTGGAATTGCTTTGAAAAGCTTTCTAAGGCTGTGGGCCCAGGGATGCTGTTTCCACCACTTAGCAATGATCAAGTTTCTTGTCTGGTCTTCTATTTCAGAGTTTTTAATTGATACACTTGCCTTTGGGGGGAAAATACGAGTGTAGACGAATGGTCCTCTCAGACACGGGAAATGAATACCGAGGTCAGAGCAACATGAGGTTGCTCTGCTCTCGGCTCAGCCCGCTGCGCTGGAACCCCAGTCTCAAGGCATCCTTGCGTGCTTCCTAACTGCACCTCTAAGCATGGGTTTATAGCTGGGATAAGGGAATAACTCAGCCTCTGCCTTTGTTAGCAGTGAATTTGCTTCCATTTCCCGTAACTTGCAGCTACCAAATCCACCGGAAGCTGGTATATTAACTAAAGTCCTTCCTCCTTAGAGTCTTAACCTCAGGAGCTGTCACTACAGATTTAAGTTTCAAGAAGATCGGCAAATCTTACAGTAGAAAGTAAAAAATAATTGATTGACAGACAGTACTGACTTAATTATCTGTATTGAACAAAAAATAAAGCCCCTGACATCTTCTGGTATTTTCCTTCTGTGAAGAACTCCGTCACGTGCAGGGAGTGCAGGGGTCACTGGGCACAGATGCCGCTCACAGTCCTGCCCTGCTGGTAAACACCTGTGTAGTGTCATTCTTCATATACTTGTCTGCAAATTGGGCCAGTGCTTACCTAAGAGGGCTGCGATGTACACATTGTAACATAATATAGATGAGACACTTCACGGATTAATGGGAAATGTTGGTTTACTTTCCTTTACATTAGAGTTGGAAAATACTTTTTCAAAAGGTGATTTATGTGTATAGAAGTGCCTTTATTATAATCCTTTGAGGTACAAGAAGCAGATATTGATCACTTCCACTTACACATGAAGACAATTAATTTACATGACTTGCCCAAGTTTCAGACAAATGGAGAACTGTAAATGGAGTTCTATTTATTTTCTTCTTTATGTTGTTTGCATAATGTATATTGCCTATTTGTTCCACCCTACAAGGAAATTCAAATTAGATAGCACTTACCTCATTCCTAATTACTTCAATCAAAAGTTCTCATTGGGCAAAGAGTTACAGACTGTTTTAAAAAGAGAAAAATGTTTCCAAGATTATCTATATAATATTCAGTGTCTTTTAATAGGAAACATTTGTTTAATTATTGTGATAGCTAGTAGTATCTATTGGGGGATTACCAGTGACCATACATTTTGTTAAACATTACACAACTGTTAACTGTTTTACTTCCCACAGGGTTTCCATGATGCTGATACCATTACTATGTCCATTTTATGGTTGAGGAAACTGAGGCAGATAAAGGTAAGAAAAATAGTGGGGAGGCCACTACATAAATCTAGAAAGGAGTTGCACTATTTTCCATGTAAATTTTCCTTCCTGACCATTAATATAAATTATAAAATGTTGTGGAAGGCAGTGAAGTCTCAAAATGACTGTGGTATTGACTCTCCTTGAGGTTCAACTTCAAAGATGATTAGGAAAAAGCAAAAAACTTCAAGGAGTTCTATATGTTCTCTAGTACATACAAATAGATTTTTGTTTTATCATTTAATTTTAATCTTTCATGTAGTAAATAAAATCTTCAATACAACATTGAATGGCATGACCAGTTAAATACAGTGGTATACATCATTTGTCTTTTCTATTTGAAAACATATCCACTTTATTATAAAAGAGGAGGTTAACTATAATTTTATTTCCAAATCCAAATTCGATTAATATATATTTGGTCATATTATTTCTTTACATATCTGTACAGAATTCTATCTTTGATTAGAAACCTCAATACATTTTTCTTAGATCTGCCAGTCTCTCTGACTCAAAACAACTCACAGGACAAGTGATTCAATCACTATTATTCTGTGTGACAAGGTTTAATAAATTGATCTTGGAAATTCAGAATTCTCCTCTGCCCATCACACATTCACTTAACGCATTCTTTTTCATCCTCTGAGGATTTGAAGTAGCTTATACTAGCAAACTAAAATGAAAGTGACAAAAAGGAAATAAAAATATCAGAACGAACACAAAGGAGAGCACAATCATACCCATCACGTGGCTTAAACTTGTTGCTGTAACTGGCTTCCAAGTTTGGGTTAAGCCATTAAATGCTTCTTGAGGGCAGCGAGTGATGTAATAAAAAGTGACCCCAATCACATTGTTATAACTGAGAAAACACTAAATTTCATATGGCTCAACTATATGGAGACATTTGATAAAAGCTAAAGGTAAAACATTCCTCTCAGAGATCACTTGTTATCAAATATGTAACTTTCTGGTAGTTCCACTCACTTCAAGGACTCAGGTACCTAGAGAAGTTAATGGATTTCATAAATATTTTTGAAATATTATATTATATTATAGTTTACTTTGCAAAAATGCCATTAATGTTCTTGCCCAAATTGGCAAAATGCCCAAGAAAAAAAAAATACAGGGTAGTACAAAGAAAGATTTTTAAATCTCCTTCTCTATGCCCTTCCTCTCTCCTTTTCTATTAGTTCTTTCAAGAACTTGTGTGTATTAGTCATTTCACAGGAGAGAAGACACAAGTGCTAAATAAAATTCTTTAAACCACGTTTTTTGAATTTATGTTTTAAATGTCAGAACTAAGGTGATAGTGCGGAAACTAAGAAGGTATGGAAATTCCAAAAAGAAAGAGTGGAAACAAGAGAGAATTGCATCTTGTTTTTTCTGTCTTAAGAACATCTTCTGAGTCCTGTTAACTATGGTGTAGGTTTTAAATGTCAGTATGTGGGGAACAGGACACAAAACTGTGGTAGTGAATCAATCTACCCGCCATAAAGCTGAAGTCAACACGCTCATTTGGTACCTTGAAAAAACAAATCCTGTCTTTCATAATGAGCCTTGCCTGATTTGACTTTGATAAATAAACTAAAAAAGAAAAATAATGTTTTCTCAAAGAATTGGAATGAAACTGCAACTACTAATACAGTAAAAAAACTCATCAATGAAATAAATCCCAAATTGTTGGGGCTTCTGGACCACGCCCATTAAACACACAAACAACATGATTTAGAGGAAGGCAGTTTCCCAGGTGAAAGAATTCTCAGAGAAGAGGCAGAATTTCACCAAACAACGGATCCTTGTGGGTGTCAGCAGAAGCAACACCATCCAGAACCAGACCAGCCACAGGTGCGGTATTGTTAACCGTCTGACAACAGCAACAAGGAAGGGAAGCAGAAGCAAGGAATGAGAACTCATAAAAGCCGAGCAAACAGGAAACAGAGCAGCACAAATGGTGGAGGTGAAAACTGTACTCATGATGATTTACTGGGTAGGCAGGAAGGAGGGGAGGAGGGAAGCAGGGTCAGGAGGAAACAGAGGCAGACAGACCTCTCCACTATCCTAGCAGAGACTGTAAAACTCTCTTGTCCAGGGGGCTTGGAAATAATGAAACACATGGGAAAGAAAAGACGCGGATCTGGGAGCAAACAAAAATCTTAAAACAAAATGCAGAAAACTGCCTGACAGTAGACGAAGTCCGAGTCAGGAGGGGAGGAGACACAGTGGAGGCGTTTGGAATATATAAAGGGCGTGAAATATGTAAAGCAAGAGCTCTGCCTCTGAGTTATACCCATGGTCCTTAATGAGTTCTTGAAATGTCAGTTGTTTTTGTTCTTGTCTGAATGAAACTACTCGTATTAGATGGATCCAAAAACATATTGAGGGAGGAAGATAATTACTAAAGTTTATTTTGGCCTTCGATTATTTATTATTTACTTTTCTTTAAAGACATGATTGATTTCACTTTTAAAGCATTTTGTTTTAAATTATAAATATATACTTTAAAATATAAGTTTCAAATTACATTATTAAGCCATTAAATATCTCCGTACCTGCCTGCACATATGTTCTGAAGCATAATGGTAAGTAGAAGAAAGAGTGTTGCCCTCGAATTGACTTTAATCCCTACTCTTATTCAGTCTTTAAATTGTTAGCATGAGCTGAGGGGAAGGAAAAAACCTGCCCAGCTCCAAACTGGTTCCAAGAATGGCTTTCCTTTTTAGTCAGTGTTACATTTTTCACAGGATGGGGGAGAAAGCTTTAGTGGTTGCACGCTGTTCTGGGTAATACTTTTTAGTAATGCAAGAGCTTAGTTGGCTGGGTAACTTGATTACCCTGAGGGCCTGCTAATAGCAGAGTGGGGAGGAATCAAGAAAAAATAATTTACATTAAGGCCACAGTCACGCCATACAATACAATTGCTTCAGGTTTTATATCCAAAAAGCTATTATCCATTTTTTTTCTTTTTGATTCTTTCAGCGCTGTGGTGTTCTGGTACGGGGCTTTATGAGAGGCAAGTTGTGGATGCCAGTCCAGAAAAGCCCAGGAAAGTGTTTTGTGAATGAAAAAGACCTGATGCTGGAAATAAGACCATATGGATTTTCTTTTTAGCGTTGCCAATGAGTTGTGGTTATCCAGAGGTAATCAATTCTCCTCTTTTTACCTGCATTTTCACATGGAAATGATCATTCCAGTTTTCATCACAGAAGAGCCGCATGCATAAAGATGCCGTCTCTACAGTGTGCTTCTGTGGGCCGAGAGAAAAGCACCGTCCTTCAGACCCGGTGTCCACGTCTCACTGAAGGTCACCCACTCACACAGACGCCGCGCTGAGGCAGAGGCCTCCGGAAATGGATTAGTTGGGACAGGTCAGGTGTGGTCGAGTGAGGAACGAACCCCATGTCTCATGGCCTGGCCTTCAGTGGGCTGTCCAGCGGGGCTGGCTGGCCAGCTCAGCTCAGCGGAGAGGTGGAGGAGCCTTGCGTGCTGCTCCGGGTTAAAGCGCGGTCCCCGGGGCCACCCGAGGAGGCGGAGGGAGCGCAGGACGCGCGCACCTGCTCCGAAGTGCCTTCGTGACCCCAGTGACCTGCAGCTCCATGTGCCCGGGAGGAGCAGGACGCTCAGAGGTGGGCAATGCGCCCCTCACCCTAGGTGCCGGAATCCAGAGACTAGAGCATCGCGGGCTCGGCGGAAGCTCAGTACTCAGCCTGCTGCTCCCTCGGACGCATCCCCGAGGTTGTGCTTCAGTGCTGGTGCCTTCTTGGCTGGTCTCTAACTGGTGGATTTCCAGCCAGACTCAGTCCTCGGTCTCGAGGCGAGTCATTGGCATAGCCGGATTCTAACCTCAAGGGTCAGACTCTGCACTGACTGCAGAGACTTTATATCAAGCTGAAATCCTCTGCTTCCATCAGAAAATCCTTAAATAGTTCACTTTTCCCCTGCTAGGAGCCTGCTGTTGTGTTCTGGCTAGAGAGACCAGGACCCAGGCCAACTAAGATCTTTAAATTCAAGATAGCGACATCTGGTCTGACTCTGCGAGCAGCTTATGGAATTCTACATTGATCCGGGCAGACATAATGCTGAAACTTTATTTTATAAGCAAGTAAAAGGGATGGTTGATATAACGAGCCTAGCACTGTTCCACGCATAGAGTAGGTGCCCAATACACGTACCCACGTTTTCTTTACAAATGAGGTAAAAATTACAAGCAACAGTGCTCTGTTACACACTAATCGAATAGTAATTAGTGGAATTCTCAGGTAATGCCATCATTTATGCTCTTGGAGTTCTCTCTGATTAGGTTGAAGATGGTGAAGCTACTAGAATGCATATACAAAAGTAGGACTTTACCAGGAGCCATGCACTGGAGATGTAGTAGAAACAAAACGAGTTCCCACCTGCGTTCCTACAGTGTAAGAGTGTGAGAGAGAAGTAAATGAACCAGGAAAAGATTGCTGAAATGCAGAAAGGAGAACGTTCAAAAAGAATTGGGGATGGGGACTTCATTCAGAAAGATGGCAGAGCAGCCTGGGTTTTAGACATTAGAATACAAGAATCACGGCGGCAGGCCCCGTGTGACTGCAGGAGCAGCTGGAGCGGGGACCCTGAAGCCTCAGCTCTGGAGTCAGAGAGGCAGGGGCTCTCTGCACCCTCACCTTTGACCCTGGGGGTCAGAGTGGGTTTCAAGAAGTAGTATGGAGCTGGCTCTTTAAGAAGACACAGGGTGCATGAAGTTCACAACCTCCCAAGCATGGAGGCAACACGCAACACGGTTCTCTTCTTCCCGGCAAATCCTAACCCACAGAGCAAAGGGAACTCCAGGAAACACGGCTCCGGGCCGTAGACTCAATGCATAAGCACCAATGGTAAGGATAAGATTTCAGCCGAGCTTTGAGGGGGAGGGGGCTTTGAGGGGGAGGAAGGGGTCACCTTTCCAGACTTTACAGAAAGTGGGCTGGAAAGCGCTTCTGAGTTCTCCAGAAACAGCGCGGAAGCCAGCGTGGCTGGGCGAGTGTGAGACGGTGCCGGAGTACCCGGAGTACCCGGGGCTTGAGTGCACTCTGGTCCCGCGGGCTGCGGAGGCCTGTCAGGGCTCTGTGCTCCTGGTGCCTGTGCCCAAGCCTGGAATAAAGTGGTCGTGAGCAGAGAGCTGAGGGTGCCACGTATGAAGGGGAAGTGGTGAGGCGGGACCCAAGGTTTTTGTTTTAGAGTTCAGGCACTGGAGAGCGAGAGACAGGCCAGGCAGCAGGGCATTTACCGTTTTTTCCGGAACACAACAGTTTTACAGCGCAGAGAGCCTGGGAAAGGGGGTGTTGCCCTGGAGCTGGGCGGCATGAGTGGCTTTGGAAGCTTCGCCGACCTCTGTACAGTGCTAAGGACCCACGTGTCACACGGAGCGGCTCAGGAATAGTTTTGTGTCATCAACTGACAGATAAATGTGGAAAGGAGTATGACAAGCAGCCCCACCCAGAAGCAGCGGGATGAACAGTGGAACTAAGGTTTTGGAGTGGAGGCAAAGCCCCTGTGGCACGTGGGTCGGTACTAGGTGACTCTGCTGTCCTTAGGGGCTGGGTAATGGCCCTGTGGCACTTAGGCCCTTGCTCGGATGTGCCTAAGCTGTACTAATTTTCCTTTGGGGTTCAGGCTGTGACCTCATTACCTCTGTGTGCACTGGTCGTGCAGGAACTGGCTGCTCGGCATTTGTGTGAGTTGCACCTTCAAGCCCAAACCGCACAGCGTTACTTATTTCAGTCCTGCTCACTGGCCAGAGATGTCAAAGGCAGTTTGGCTTGGGCCTTCTGGCGACAGGTCTGAGACGTGGACAGCTCCAGTGCCGTCAGCGTCTCTCCTTCGCATTGTCAGGAGACCAGCTGAAGAGCCGGGGGCTGGTTTCTGTGAACCAGTCACCCAGAAATATAACTGTTTACAGCAGTGCTAGCTTGGTTTCCTTTCCTTTGTGTCTCCCACCTGCGGCTGCCCACTGGGGCCTGTTGGGCTCCCCTCCCAAGTAAACTATGCACACAAGTCCCGCCCTTGGGGTCACCTTCCGGGAAAGTCAGCGGAGACAAAGATCACAGCCAAGTGAGCAGGCTGCAGTGGGCGCAGGCTCTGCGGGGTCTCCCCTCACTGCCCCATGACGAGGATTGTGTTATTATTAGCATCACCCTCATCGTACATGGAGCCCAGCGAGGCAGGAGGCAGTAAGGAAACCTGCACCTCGTTACCCAGCCGGGAAGGAGCAGAGCCTGGCAGCCCTGGCCCTGGGCTCACTTCCTTTCCATTCCTTTACCAACTGCTAATCAACTTTGTTCCCTTTGGCATCCTGGAAGGAAAATATTTAATCCCTCTGTCATCGTACTTTCTAAAAATTGCTGCTCGCATCACTTCCTTCCTCATTATAATATATAATAATATGGTGCTGTTTTTATAAAATTCCCCTAATCTGAGGACTCCTGCAGACGCACGTGTTACCACTGACAGTAATAACAGGCCACCAAACTGACCAGCATCTTCCATCCCTTGCCTCTCCTGAAGAACGGTGTGACCAATGCGTTTCTCTCAGGCCTTGGAGACTTACAGCTCCTCACCAGGGCCGAGGCTTCGGGCCCAAGTTCCGATCGTGAGCGGAGCATCTGTGATGCGTTTGGATTGCACGGTCTATGGGCTTTTACCATGGCTCCTACCTTTGCTCTGTGAGTGAAATTCCCTCATAGCCCACTTTCCTTCACCCCCTGTTTGATTTCTTCTCTCAGTCCCTAGAGCAACAGTGACAAGTCTACCTGCCATGTGAAGTGAGACCTGTCCTGGAAAGCGGGAGGGCGAGAGAGTGCATCTGTTTTGACTCTATGTTGATGTGGCCATGATGACTCTCTCTCCCTCTCCTTCCTTTTGTGTATGTTTCAAGCTTTGTTTCAGTCTGTTTTAGAATTTGATTGGAACACAACTGATCTTGAAGAAGTGTCAAACACGAACATACATATTACAGATTAAGCCTTAGAGATAGGCCTATTGTGCAACCTCGGTCCTCTGTTCACTTTTGCTTGTTTCTGTTTGCCCTCTTCTCTTTTTACCTGCTGCTGCTCCTATTTACTTATCTGCTTGTCTATGTTTTTATTTTAGTTTATTGTTTTGAGCCAGGGTCTCACTATGTAGCTCAGGCAGGCCTTGAACTCATGGTGATCCTCCTGCCTCAGCCTCCTGAGTACTGGGATTACAGGATGTGCCACCACACCCGGCTCATCTGCTTGCTTGAGAGTGACCTAGGTGCCTATGTTTTTTGACCTTCCAGCCAGCTTTTTACAGTTAAATGGACTGGTCCCTTGGTCTGTTTCCCAGCTCCCAGGACAGAGAACAGGATTAGCCCGCTGACAGAGGCAGCAGCTCGGCTTCCACAGCTGGTGGAGAGAGTGTTGTTTCAATGCCTGATTTTGTTCAACAGTCTGAGCAGATTCTCTCCATGGCAACAAAACTGACCTCTGCTTTGCCTAAAATGCCTTTGTTTTTATCTACGTATGATTGCTTATGTGTATTGGGAACTAACAAACCTCCCAAATTATGCAATAACCATTATCCGACCTGATCCTTACAATTACCCTGAGCTCTAGGTGAAACTACCATCCTCTTACTGACCGTGTGTCGGAGGGTCCGTGGTTCCTGGAGGAGAGGGCCCCAGAGTGTGGCCTTTTGTGCCCTTTCTCTAAGCAAAGCAGAGTGGGAGGATTGGCCAGGAAACTGATTTCAGTGCAGGGAGAATTCTTGGCAGGTGTCACTGCTTCTCATGAAGAAAGGAATGAACCTCACAGAGCACGTTTTTATTTGTCAGCTACGGTGGGTGGGTTAGCCCAGCCCACTGAAAGCGAAGCCCGCCTGCTGATACATGATGATATTCCAAGATGATGAGCACGAAAGCACTGTCCATCCAGGGCAGAGCTCCCTGGGGACGAGGCTCAGAGAGCAATGAAAAGGGAGTAAGTGAATCAGGAAGGCTTCGAGCGCTAGTGCCAGGCATTTACAGTGAAGGGCACAGTGGGCCCAGGAGAACTCGGCAGCATTAGAAAAACGATTACACGCCAGCCTGGAATGAGCCTCGAGGAGCAGGCGCAGCCCTCCCACAGAAAGATTTGCGGAAATTCCCTCAGTTTGCAGGGACCTGCCGGTGGAATTTATGTATTCACGCACTGATAGACACTCATCGCCCCTGTGCCCCCTGCGTACCCGGTCAGGTAGCTCAGCTGTGCGGAGTTTCCATCTCCACTGTTAGTTCTGGAATGCAGCACCTTCTTCCCTGTTCCTCCTCCCGCCTGGCCTGCCTGGTGTAGATGCTACTGTACATGTTCTATACTCAGGATTCTTGCACATGCTTCGCTCTACCCCAGGGTGCTCTGGAGAAAATATTAGTGTTAGCGCAGGGAAAATATACAGTTAACCCACAGTGTGAGTTGGTGACGGGGCTATATCTGCTGACTGGTCAATAATACTGCACATTCTCAGGGTTTCCTTGTGATTCAGTGACACACATCAAATAAGGATGCTTTCACAGAGGGAGCTGGGTTCCCCAGTTTCCACCCTGAGGGATGTTGACTTCTGGGTTACACAGTTTTAAGCTCAGTGAGAACCAAACGGGGGCAGAAAGATCCTTGCAAAACTTACAAAGTACAGTGCAGGAAAATACGGACGGAGGCAGAGAAGACACTAATGTACTAAACATGGTCTCGTGTACCACTTCCCTGTATGCATTCCTTATCTGTATTAGTCTATATTTTGGTCCTCATTTCCCGATTAGAAGCATGCGTGTAAGGAAAGGGTGCTTCCCAGGACCCCTGCAATATGCCTGAAATTCCCTGGAGTTGAAGAACTTAAAGGTTCCTCTATTGAGGTGAAAAAATAAAAATTGAAATTTAGTTAATGGAGCATCCTTATAATTTTTGCAATTGTGTATTTTTTGTTGGGCAGATAAGCCCTTGAGTTAAGATTTTCAATAGCAACAATGTCGCTACCAGTATGACTATATGGCATGCATGATATTAGATTCTCATTTAACCCATGCAACATGTCTGTGAAATATATTATCATTACCTTCTTACAAAACAGGGCATGAAGATGCGGAGGGGAAGAGTCCCCGGGATGGACAGCTAGTACGTGGTGATGTCAGGATTCACTTGTCCATATGACATATCTAGGACTCACATTCTTAACCACTGTGCAGTTACCAAAGGTCTAAAGTACGTTACATATGCATTGTGAAAAGAGAGTTATATACACGTAGTGGAAAAATACCACCTAATTTCATCAGCAGATACCATTCGAGGACAAATTTTGTGAGTCAGAGAGTGACTTCGTCCTTGGACACTCTATCCTCAGACCTTCAACCTTCATGTGTCAAATGAACATGAAGATTCTTAGTCACTGCTGATAGTGTTTGGTATTTAGGGTCCCAATTCCCAGTACACTTCAGTGCATCAGGGATTCTGAGTAGGAGGCCCAACGGTGTGGAGTAACAGGAAGACACTGAAGTCAAGGAATATTTTCGAATAAATTGTTGGTAGAGTAATCGCACAAACATACACATGAAAACTTAAGGCAAGGAGAAGCTGGGAGGCTGTTAGTCACAGGGTGCAGAAAACAAGCTCACTGAGGGACTGTTGCGGCCTTCATCACTTGAGAGTCAAAGAAAGCAGTGGCTTCCAGCTGGACTGACCGGTGACCCAACACTGTCACTAAAGACTCAGGTTTCTCTTTCTGCTCCAGACCCAGGTTGCTCCTTCTGCTTATTTTCCTGTGACTGTATGACAGCGCACCCACATTGTGAGTCCCTATTTCCGAGTCAATAGGGCACCATGAGGAACTGCTCTCCGTGTGGGCGGAGCGCCTTGGCCCGCCTCCATTCCGTGGTCTGCTTTTACATCAAACAAGAGGACCAGGGAAATTGGACTGGGGCGCGGAGCCCAGAGGTGGGGGGTTTAAAGCGCTCCCCACTCTCCAAGAACCTGAAAGGGGAGCAGTTTGAGAAGCACTGACTTAAAAAAAAAAAAAAAAAAAGAGAAGCACTGACTTAGACTGATCGGGCTTCAGCCATTGACCTGGAAATGAGAGCAGCTTTCCTGCATGGAGAGGGGTTTAGATCCAGAATAAAATTCTATTTTTAGTAGGAAAGGAGAAGTGGGGAGATGCCTGGTAGGTGCTGAATAGTACTACTCCAAAACGGATTTGTAGCTTGTATTTTTAAGATTTATAGGTACAAGTTCCTTTAATACCCCCAAAACCCAGTGAGCACAGTGGGAGATTGGCAGTGTCATAGCGTATCTCTGCTTGCCTGGTGCAAGTGTTTATCCAGTTTGATTAATGCTTGTGCTCTATTAATTGGTAAGTATCTTTAATATTACCCATACCAATGAGTGCTGAAATCACTCCAATTTGTTGTCCAAATTGGAGCATGTTTGAGAGTGGAAAAAGAGCCATATTTGTAAAGATGCTACTCTAAGATGCTGGAAATAAACAGGGACTGTTCCAGGCAAATCAACCCAGCCATTACTCTACCTAGCAGGTGTTATGTGCAGGAAAGACTTTGTTTAAGGAGTGATGTGGCACTTTCCTTCGACATCTGGAAGGTCATCTGTGTCATACCTAGTTAGAATGTCTTCTTAGACCAGAGGCTGGGCACACAGAGTAAAGGATGGGGAAGTCCACACGAGGATATTAAAGTATGGGCCAATCATGTCATAAAATTTAAGACAGGGACTTGGGAACATGGGATATCAGTTGGCCTAGAGACTCAGTTCAACCATGCAATCAATCAATCAATCAATCAACTAATCAAGCAATCAATCATGTCTGTATAATGAAGCCCTAATAGACTCTGAACACTGGTGACCAGCAGGCTCCTGCGGCTGGTGGCACAGTGCGTGATGCAGAGCACTAATGGCAGAAGGGACGTGTCCCAAGGCAAAAGCCGCCTTTTGTGTGGATCTCTCACGAGCTCTGCCCTCGGTGTCACTTCCTTTGGCAGGTGCTGCTCTGCATCCTTTCCCTGTAACACCCGTAATCCATATGTTATGGATTAAAAACTGGTGGTCAACTTAACGCCAGCTGGGTTAAATCAGCACAGTGCTGAGCATAGCTGTCCCACCTGAGGAAAGTTGCCAGCCTAAATAGAAACATGGAGAAGTGGAGCAAGGATTGTGGGTTTCTCTAAGTGTTGCTGTTTGAGCCCTTGGTTCTCCTGGAGGAGCTCGTCATGACCAGCTTTCCCAGTGTGAGTTTGACCATTGTCATCGGAGGGGCTCAGGACCTTGTTAGTGAGAGTGGCTGTGGTTCACTTTGGGGGAGCTCTGGTCCTTACATCGAGCACTGCTTCCTGGCTCTGGAGGGGAAGACGTGTGCCTTTTAATCTCCAGGAGAAACTTATCATGCTGGCTTTGTGGTATGTACTCCACTGTTCTTGTCATCGGAGGAGCTTGGGACCTCCATGTCGCTGAGGAGGGCTATGGTGCTTTTCAGGACAGCCCTGGTCTTTGTTGTGAGTGTGACTTCTTGGCTCCAGCATAGAACCCTCTACCTACCAGCACAGCTCCTTCACCCTGCTGGCACAGACTTTCTAGCTTCCACCGCTGACCTTTGGGCCTTCCCAGTGCAGATCTGTAGAACAGACTGGCGTGAGTCCTTCTCGTGGGCTCTGGACCTGCAGTTGGGCCCATGGGAGGCACTGTCATGGGCTCTGGGTCTTCATGTGGACTCATGCAGGCAGGACATTGCTGTGGGAATTTTTAGTGTTGTTCTGAGTCTTTAGTGTTGTGGACAGATTTCCTGCACTTTCTTGTGTTAGCTCTGGGTGACCATCATAAAATATTATAAATTCTGTGTCCTGATTCTAACTGTTCTACACATAACCCCTGTCTATGGCACCATAGCATTCAGAGAGTTCTGTGCAGTCTTCTATTGAATTCTGAAGCTGAGGGTGATTTTGGAAACACCTCAGACTTGCACTTGGTGTCAGAAGGGAGGGAAGACCTAGAGATTGTGTCCTTAACCTTGGTAGCCTGGCTACCTCTGGGCATATTATCTTGCTACTTTAGAGAGTTCAGTAACTTCTCCAGGGCCTCAGGATCCGTGAAGGGTGGAGACAGACTCCCAGAAATCCTCTCTGCCCTAAGTTTTCAGTGCCACCTTTTTTGCCCTTTTCCTCCCCCAACCTTATGTTACTTTTTCTGATAAAATAACTGATACATTTGGTTACTATTTCTTGACCAGAGCTAGATGGATACAGCATTATTCATATTCTATTTTTATTTTGGAATTCACAGGAGGCCTTTAACTAGAGCAGTGCTCAAGGGGTGCTTGTCTAGACCCTTGGAAGGGGAGATGGGGACAGCTGCACCCACACAGTCCTGAGGTCATGGCCCAGTGGTGACTTAGCTGGGCGAGTCTGCCACGGGATTCCAGAGGTGGTGCTGCTGGCCGCTAACCACCACCCCAAGTCCTGGGTTTTGAGGCATCTCTCCCCGCTGGGGCGTTTTGCAAGCATCAGGCGGGGTTGGAGAGTTTCAGAGTGTGAGGAGCCCATTAAGATTCATGAGTGAGACCCCTACAACAAAAGACAGATTAACAAAAAATGTATAAATTTATGCAATGTAAATTTTATATGACACAGGAGCCTTGTAAGAGAAGAGCCAAAGAAATAATAAAACTATTTTTATGGACTTTGTTTGTGAAAGTAGGACAGAATGGACATAACCTGCAGGAAGTTCTGTTTATTTAGATTCTTCTTTGTGCCTGTGTATGACAGTTCCACCCCTTCGGATAAAGAGCAAGACATTTGCCACTTAAAGGTCTCCAGAAAAGGAGGGAGGGATGCAGTCAGAAGGACTCTCCTTTGCTCTGTGGTTCTCTCAAATGTCAAGGTGCCTATTTAGGGCAGTATTTCCTGTTCCCCATCACCTCTAATATTTGTTCCTTGACACAGAATTCCCAAGACATTTGTTATTTCCTGAATGATAGCGTTTGTTCTAATGAGGTGACTCCTGATGGGCGGGTTGCCAAGGAAACCAACCACAGGATTAGAGGGTTCAGCCCCACCCACTCACCCATGGGGAGAAAAGGGGCTGAAGGCTGTGCTGATCGCTAATAACCAACTGTGGGATCAATCATGCCTGTGCAGTGACTTCTTCATGAATATCCGCAAGGACAGAATTTGGAGCACACTCGGGCATGTGGGCACCCGAAGTGTAGAGGGGGCAGCGTGCTCTGGAAGGGAGCAGAAACTCTGTGACCTCCACGCACATCCCTGCTTTGTGCTCGTCACCCGGTGGCCCGGTCACAGTCTTTACCGTATCTGTGTGGTGAGCTGGAAGATGTCGTGAAGAGGTTCTCCGAGGTTTGTGAGCTGTATTAGCAAATCGAGGGGATTATGCCAACCCCGAGTTAGGGCTGCTCAGAGTACCGGGAACCTAGGCTGGAGATGGTGTGTGAAGTGGGGGCAAAGTGGTGGGACAGAGTCCTCGAGCGATGGGCCTGCCACCGGCTCCAGATAGAGTGATGCGGTCGGCGGGACCACGGAGCAGCTGTCTGGTCTCTACAGGAGACGGTCCTTGGTGGCGAGAAACCTCGGCACACAGTTTAGAGACCCGAGCGTTACTTTGAGAGTGGTAAGTGGACTGTAAGGTTAATTAAAAACCCTAGGCTTTCCTTCAATAGAGCACAACGTGCCTAGCAATAATGAACACTTATTTTAAGAAGTCAGGGTCCATGGGCACTTGGTAGTAATAAATACAGCATCTGGGACCGTTACTAGACTTGCTTCTTTGAAACTATGAAATAATAACTCAGTTTGATTTATGTCTGGCAGCCAGAAGGGATCCAGCATATGACTACGACTCCCGATGTTTAAAGACCGTGTTGGAGTGGGAGCTGCCCATGTTGGAGAGCTGGCCTTCACACGCTCCGCCCCCGGTGAGCGCTCCTCCGTGGTGCCTGCTGCTCCCCGAGGCTTCTGAGTCCGCTTTCATGACAGTCCAGTCGCACGGTCACGGCTGCCTGGATGCCAGGTTCAGCTGAGAATGTTTACCTTTCAGCATCATAACTTTGGGGAACATGCAGGAGTTAGTGGAGGCAGACCTAGAAAATAAGCTGGATGAGGAACGGAGTGTCACACATCTTTCTAATGGAAAATGCCATCCAAGGTTCATCAACAGGGTGACCAAAAATGCACTGAATATTTAAGAAGTTTGTTAAAGTTAAACACACATTTCCAGTAACTCTCTCGAAATAATCCCAGTGCCCTGCCTCACTTCAATCACACTCGGCCCATGGCAGTTAACAGTGTGTCTTTACTCTAATAAATTTTTAAAAGTATAAACATTCACCATATCTGTCTATTACCTCTTGCATACTTTTGAGAAATTATTTTCCTTAACAATCCATGCTGGTATATTGCTTGATTTCTTGCATATTTAAGTCCTTTCATCCCCTTTAGACCACATTTAAGATATGTTTCAAATGGAACTTCCTTTCTATCAAAATATATTAAACTGTGGCTTATTATCCTCATTATTACACAGAGGCTAAAACCTGCCAGTTCCCTCCTTGCATGTGAAAATGGATTTGTGTGTGCTATTTCAGTATATCTGTGCATTCACGTACTTAAATGCCCAAGATATATTTTTAAATGGAAAAACTGAAATAAATGTTAGTGTATGTCCAGATATTTTAAAAGTGACTTTTTTTTTAGTTTTGGTAAAATACTTGAATCTTAAAAATATTTTTTCAGGTGCAAAAGCTTTCTTCTGTTCTTTTGATTATTGCTGTTACTTTGGTGCTGTCTCTATTATGTTTCATTTTTTTTTTTATTGGTACATGCTTGTGTTATATAATGATTATGTTCCTTGAGGGGAATGGCACATGTCCTTAAATACCTGACTTTCCTTTGTGACTTTCTCAAATGTCCTACAGGCGTCTGCCATATCTCTTTGCTTTCTGTAACCACATAAATCTCCTCATCTCTTTTTCTTGAGTTTGGAGAGATTTGCTAGAATTTTTCTTCTACCTTACAAATCTCAATCTTAAGATAACTAATTTGTTAGGCAATCTCAGTTTTATTAAGCTTGTTTCTCATGCTTTTTACCCCTGTGTCTAATACAGTTTCACAGAAATGAGTGCTTTAGATTCCTTTAGAATCACACGATACAGAAGTTCTAAAACACTTTCGTGTTCTTTACAGGTAATTTATTATTTTATGGAAAGACATTTGCTCTGAATTCTCATGGTGATCCCTGCCTTTGAAGGTTTTCTTTCCTTTTATGCCTTGTTCCCTTTTTTTCTTAGTTGTTCATTCTTGCAAAGGGAGTGTCAGGGATAGGGAATTGAAAAGGATTCCATCAGACATGGGGTATGAGGCATTGTTTGAAATTTTTATGCTCAGATGAAGGGTAGAGAACAGTATTTGGTTTCATTTTGCCAGTTCAAAGATTCTTCAGCCTGAGGGGAGTAAGGATGGGGCAGGAGCCAGGTTCAGAATTGGAGATGAGACTCGGAGGCAGTTATACCTGGGAACTTTGCCCAGAATTTCTGCTTTTTGTGTTTGGCGTGCAGTCAGGATTTTTCTGGGGCAGGGCCCCTGCTACTACCTGACAAAGCCCTGCTCTTTAAGGTCTGACGGCATCATTTCCATGTCCTCATCAAGAGAAGCCCCACCACGGGCTGCAGCACGGCCTGCAGCACAGAAGTGCTCTAGGCCTCTCGTGGGGTGCGTTCTCTCCTCTTCTGCGACAGTCAGTCCCTACCCCACCTCCTCCTTCATCCCCAGCCCTCACAGCCCTTCCCTCTCTGAGTTAAACTTCAAGTCTGAATCCAGTTTCGTGAACCAGAAAGGATAAGCCTGCCGAGGAGGGCAGCTCAGTCACAGCTCAGGAACAGGAGACGCTTGCTTGGCTGTTGGTGGCTTTGGGTTTAGGACACTTTCGTTTTGTATGCCCTAGCCATTCATCTCTACAGCCTCTGGAGGAGGAGGTCGGAGTCTGTGTTTTAAAAGCTCATGCAGTGGTTAGAATACAGCAAGCCCTGGATCCCTGGCAGTTATTTGCGAGTCATGGTCTGAGAACAAGGACTGAAAAAAAATGTGCCAATCAATGTGTCTTTCTAAAACTTTTTGCTTTATGCAAATTTCCCTGCTGCGACTGCGCTGCTGTGTAGGATAGAAAGGTGTGCAGAGGAGGGATGTGCAGACTAACTAGGTAGAAAGGATTTCACAAGGACAGTAGCCACCCTCACGCCACACCTAAGGTACCTCCCTGGGCACTTTGCGCTCCTTGCCAAGAACTATCATCACCACCACCCCGAGATCGGGAAACTTAGTTTTCTTCTTCTACCAGTGGGAAATCAGAGGCTTCAGAGTGGTTAGGGAGCTTAGCATCACACAGGCTTCAAATGAATGTGCCAATTTTGTCTCCAGGCTGCTTTTACATAGGCTTTAACTGTTTCCCTCAGAAGGTGACAATGGGCGGGGTCTGCTGTCTGGGCAGCTCAGGTTTGAGCTTCTGTGTGTGTGTTTGAGGGAAGCATGTCACAGAGGAGGCAGGCAGGACTGGGAGGCGGGGCCCTCGGCCACAGATGGCCTAGCAGGTCCCAGGGGTGCAGCCGCTCCCCACACTGCTGCTCCAGGAGGCTGCCTGGGCCTTGTATCTCATGTGTCCCCAGTGTCCCCAGCCTGCCGTTCGCAGGCAGCCCTGACAGAGGCCCTGCCCACCTGTGCTTTCAGGAGCCTGACTGCTCCCTTGTCTGTTTTTAAGCCGTTTGCCTCTGACAGAGTATGAATAACAAGATGGGAAGCATCTCTAATAGAACTTTAGAGGTCCTGTGTGCCATTTCAGCGGCATTTTGTTCCATTTCCCTTTCTCTCTAAGATAGTAAAGATTGGCTACTGCTTCTGACTTTTTCTAAGAAGCATAAATGGGTCATTTACTAGCTTTTGGGATAATTTACCCAAGCAGAATTCCAAATATTTTGTACAAATCTTATGTAAATGTCTTGTAAAAAAGTGAAGCACAAACCCAACAGTCATATTCAAGGGAAATTCAGAGAGAAAAAGTATTTTCAACACTGCTTTATTTTCTGGGATGTTATTTGAATTTGGTAACATACTATGTCATTGTTATTACTACAATTTTAGTAAATGATCATTCTACTAGTTTCAGTAAGCTTTATATAGAGAAAAGTAGAGGAATTTTTCCTAAAGAATATAATCTTCAAGATAAATTTAAACATACAGCACTGTCATAAATATTAAATAAAATCAGAAAGGATGAAGTTCCTTGGAGGGAAACAGCTTAGCACAGTAAGTAGTATGCAGTACACAGTATGCTTTAAGTATCGTAGTTAGGAACACACAATCTGAGGTCCAGCCGCCTGATTTCAAAGTCCCACTCTCCACATAGCTGTGTGATTTCAAGTAAGTGACTGAAAAGTTCAGTTTTTCATCTATAATATGGGGATGCTAATCGAATTTCTCTTACAAAGTTGTGTTTGTTGAATAAGTGTACATACACTTTAACTCAGTGGCATAAGTGCCTGCCTGGTAAGTACCAGGTCGTAAGTTTGATCTCTAGTACCAAAAAAAAAAGGTGTACATACAACACATGTTATTGTAAACTATTTGCATTACATAAATAATACATTTATCGTATGTGAAGAGGGAAATTAGTAGCTAAGTTGTAAGAAATCTATTGTCAGGATGTCAATTATAACAGCCTTCTGCTTCAACCAAATAAATTCCCATAGGACACTGTTGCCTAAACTTGTTTTATTTTATTTTTTCTGTTGTTAGAAGTGAAATAGAGAAATGGAAGCATTTCCTAAATTTATTCTGAGACGAGGTCTCTAAGTCACTTAGAGAGCCCAGTCGGAGCTTGAACTTGCAGTTCAGGTTTCGAGTCTGGAGACGGGCAGGCTGACCCGGGAGGTGGGCTGCAGCCTGCCTCCCTGTTCCGTGTATCTTTGCAAAAGAGCACTGGCGGAAACCATGCGATGCTTGTGTGTTGTCTTCCTCTTGTCCTGGGGCAGGCTCATGGTGCCTATCTACTTCCTCATTGCATCTCTGACTCCACCACCAGGACCCCAGACCACCAACATGCTTGTTTTGGCAAAGCTTTTAGGCCTTTGCTCCAAATTTGTCTTACAAAGCAGTAAGAACAGACGCTCTGGGCCAGGCCTCCACCCACCTCCATTTGTTGTACATAGTTGACTCGTTAGTGTTACTACAGCCTGTTTAGAGATGGAAAACCACAGCCAAGGAGCTCCCGGTTCCTGAGGTCCGACAGTACAGAAAATGGCAGTGCTGAGAGCAGACCCGGACCTGTTGGATTCCCAAGCGCCATGGCCCACCTCCCAGCACTTGGCTAAATGTATGTTTCCTTCTCTGGAAATCTCTTAGATTTGTTTTGCTTTGTTTTTGTTGTTAGACTTCAAGTCAGTGCCAAGCACAAAGGGAAGCAGGAAACTTGCACCGTGCCCGTCCGGACTCCCTGGGTTCCCAGAGGACAGGGCAATGCTCTGCTCCCAGGGGCTCCTTAGGCTCTCCTCCGGGATGGCCTGGGGTTGCTGCTGCCGCCTCCTCATGGATTTAAGCGCCTCATTTTCTTGCAGCTAGCTGTCGCAGTAAAAGCAATATCTGTCTGCATTCCTTCCCAGAGGGAATTTTATTTCAGATCTTGGCTTTCGAACACGTGAGAAGGCAAACCCAGTGGTTCTAGAGCTTTTTTGGGGTTGACCATCATGAGAAGTTGGACTTAGATCTTCTCGCCCTCTAAATCATACTGTGTCATCTTCCACCCACTTTCTCTAGGTCAGGGAGGGTCAGAAATACGGATATTTTGGGACAGATAATTTTTCTTGTGGAGCGTTGGTTCCTGGCATCGTGAAATATCCAGCAGAAGGCAAAATCAGCCTTGACTGAGAGCCCCCAGCTAACAAAGGCTCAGTTCTAGCTACAGCAATTATATTAGCAGCGCTTGGCCCCCTGGGATAGAAATGTGTTCCTACCACGATTTAGACTATTTGCATACAGTTTGTTAAGGCTTCAACTTGCCCAAATTGTAGATGTTGAAAAGTTGAAAAAAGTTAACACCTTTTCCTTAGTTGTTAAGAGCCTTTGATTTCCTATTTCCACTTCCCTTTAAACAGTTTTTCTGATTTTTAAAGTACAACACACTGTAGTAGAGTTCTCAGAACACCAACCAGGGAGTGACCATGTACTGACCATAATGCCTGGGCCAAATGAACTTTTCTGGTTGTCAGCTTTCAGATTTGTAAAATGGGAATCGCCTTTATGGGGCAGTACATTCTCTATTTGTTAGGGTTCTGTAAAAGGAATTTGATTTCTACTTTCCAGAGAGGGAAAGTTGTTAGATCATAGACTGCACACCTCTGTCTTCTCCTTACCGTCACGCATGCGTCCTCTGGGGTGGAAGAGAAGTTTCTCTTCCTGATGGATTTGGGGATGGAATCCAGGGCACCCAGCCTGAGCTCCTTCCCTCTTAGCCCACCTGGCTGCCAATCTCTGCCCTCACCAGCCACGTGGAGGCCTGTGGTTCTCTTTCTGTGGGGAGGTGTGAACTGGGATGAAATATTAAGAAAACTATCAAAAGCTCATGTCGAACCAAATTCTTCAGTCCAGTGGAGAGCTGACATTTTGAGCCGAGTCTGACCTCATAACTGGTTCCTGACTTCTAAGGCCCCACAAATCTCAGCAGAGCTCACAGCTGAGCTTAAGCTGGTGATGACAGACAGTGAAAGGGTCACACAGGTCCTCTCACCTGCTGCCCGGTGACGGGCGGAGAGCCGGTGTTACTCCCTCCCCTCTGGAACTTTTCATAATTTATTGCTTTCCTTTAAATCAATGCTTAATGACCACCGAAGGCTTCTTGCTTTTGTGCTTTTCTCCCCCTTTCCATGGGTCTTCTCGAAGGCGGGATAGTGGCTATGGGAGGAAAGTGGCTTCACAGCCTGGAGGAAGTGGGATGGAGCCTGGCTCTTTCATGTGGGAAGTGTGGGCCTGGCTGCGGTTCACAGTTTCTCCTTAGAATGGGATCTGTTTGGCTTTTATCTTAAAACAGCCTTCGGGTTCGCAGCCCAGGCAGCTCCCCTGTGTCCCCTCTCAGGGTTACATTTCTGCGCTCCCTTCCCTCCTATTATTTTTCCTTATTATTCTGATTCATTTTGTTTCTTGCTTGCTCTCTCTCTCTCTCTCTCTCTGTCTTTATTTTCACAACTTAAATGTAAAGCAGCACTAGAATGTCCCACAAACACTTTGGTCTGGCAGCTAAGTCTTTCTAGACCTTGAGGGTGGACTCGAATCAGAGAAGGTGGGTGCCTGGTCCGCAGCAGTCCTCGTGAGTGGCCAGTAACTGCCCAGTGGTGGAGGTCAGGGCCACACAGAAGAGCTACTGCACAGGGGAGAGATGCACCAGGTGACTAACTTCTCAGAGGTTTCTAGAGTCCAGGCTGAAGACAGCAGCAGGAAAACCCACAGGATGGAACTCCTATAATACCCTCTCTCTTCCCCCTTCCCGGCCCACTGTTTCTGAGACTGAAGCCAGAATGTCTCATAGTCCAGGGCCCCACGGTGAGCCCTAAAATGCCCATTTCCGCGGGCAAACACTATGCCCCTGACTTGCGGCATGGGTGCCCCCGTGACTAATGTGCCACAGCTTTTTGTAATAAGAAGGGATTTTTTAAAGGTGTTTACCCCATCCACAGCTTTTTTAAAGCAGCGAGTTCATTTAAATAATTACCTAGTCATTTAGTTAATGCATTCTTTTTTAAATTTGACTAACTACAGTGTGTGTGGATTTGATGGAAAAAGAGCCCCCTTTATGTAATAGCACTGTTTTTTCCCCCACAAAATAAATGCAACACAATTATTTTACTGTAGAGAAATTAGCTCATTTGCAAATGCCACCTCAGAACACACGAAGAATGGCATTTATTGGAGCACTAATAAAGGCACCATGTTAGAATAATTTTATGCTGACAGGCCCACAATCACTCAATATTTTAAGAGCTGTCATCACACCAGCATGAGCTGCATGCAGAAGTACAAATGTACGCTGTGACATCATGGCACTTAGAGTATAATTGGAATTAAATTACCCAGCTCCACTTTGGTGTTTGGTGGCATTTCTGAGCCCACCGCTGCCCACTCAGAGCTGACTCTTGGTTTCACACCAGCAGTCCTGTGTTCTGTGGGTTCAGAGAACACCAGGCTCACACAGGTAGCCCCTTCAAGTACTTCCGGAGGGCACTTTCCAGTAGGTACCTGATGACCTGTGGCGTGGCTGGACAGAGGTCCCCATAAGCCTAGAAAGATGCCAGTGCCTCAAGTCAGCCAAAGCCACCCTTCGGCTATGGGTAATTAAGCACACAGTCACTCGACAATGGCTGAGGACCTCATAGCATCCGTCTTGGTAAGTTAATGCATTCCGGTCATGGCCTGTGCTTAAATGCAAAGCTGGAAAAAACGAGAGCGTCCTTGTGAAAGTTGGGACTACGCGGTTCAACCTTTTGACTTTTTGGCACATTTTATACTCGCTGCAGCTGGGAAGGGCCTGGTGGGTGACAGGGACGTGGGGAGCATGGAGAAGGGCAGCACCTCCCTTGTCCTGCTCAGAGCCGATGAGCTGCTTGAAGCCGCGCATTTCCTCGCCGCCTTTCGGGTGCAGGCAGACACGCCGCAAGGAGGTGTTAACGTGGCCCCTCAAGTCCTGGCTGAGCCCGTGATGGGAAGGTTTGTCTGCGCATGCGGTGTGCGCCTCTGTCGTGGGCTCTTTGGGGAGGAACATGGGCACACTTGTTCACACCAGGCACAGTGATCCCCTCAGGGAGCCCAGGAGTGTGGAGAGGGTGCGGCTTCTGGGGCTGGAGAATCAAGGCATTTATGAGCTTGATGAGATGGTTGCTTTGGATGGAGGAGAGGAAGTGTGCAATCAACAGCCTGATAGTTGGTAAACATCACACAGTAATAAAGCGGCTGTGTGATCAGAGAAGGTGGATGATGTGTGTGCAGGTGCTGTGACCGCAAGACTCACACTAGGTACACTCACTGCCCCGGTGATGCCCACATCCTAATCCTAGGCACCACGGACTTCGCAGATGGACGGAGAGCCTTGAGGGGGGCAGAACGTGCCCCTTATCTATGCAGGCACCGTGTCATCCCAAGGTCCGCAGCAAGGAAGAGGCGGGCTGCGGCGCCAGTCAGAGCAGCTGTGGGACAGCAGAGGTGTGCTTTGGAGATGGCAGCGGCCAAGTGCCAGAAAAAGGCGTGGCCTGGAGGACTGGAAGGCCAGGGAGTACATTTGTCCCCAGCGCCCTGGGAGGGCTGCAGCCCCCCCTGGATTTCAGTGTCGGACACCTGCTTTGGAGTTCTGACTGCCACCGATGGGAAACAGCACACCAGTGTCATTTCAGGACGCTGGATTTGTGATGACCTGTTAGGCAGGTCAGGAAGTCAAGAAGGCCTTTTCATGACTTATCTTGCAGATGTGAACTGATTTAATTTTTTGATGTTATTGAAGTTTTGGTCGCCAAATGAATTAGAGAACAATGGTTAAAACGCTATAATTTTGTAATATTTAATGAAAAATAAAAGAATCTTTTCATTAGGAAAAATTTTTTGTTTAAAAAGTAAGTAAACACAGAGTGGTTTTAGCAAAGAGAATGTGAGAAAATATCAAACTTTGGAATCAAATAGACAGGACTTTGTGTAGTGCTATGTGTACTTACATAATTTTTATAATCCCTGACCTTCAGCTGCCTCATTTGTGCAATGAAGATGGTAAAATTCTGTCAGAATATTTGTAAAGAGTGGCACATGATGTAATCACTCAGGAGACTGAGGCGGGAGGATTGCATGATCTAGGCCACCTTGGACAATTTACTAAGACCCTGTCATAAAAAAAGGCTAAACGATAACTCAGTGGTAGCGTGGTTGGCATGGGTTCAATCCCTAGTACCATGGAAAGATGAGAGTTACGGGAGGATGCGTAAAGTATCCAGTAGTGCATGGCACCTAATAGATATGTAATAAGTAGTAATTTGTTGATTAATATTTAAGAGAATATAGTTGTGGAAATCTAACAGCTGGTCTACATATGTGTAGACACCTCACTGAGAGATGACGTGTACACCCACTCCTTTTGAGTCTAAGTAGGCCGGCCATGTTTGAAACAAGCCCACAGCAGGAAGGGTGCCTGGTGTCTTTGAGAGCAGGTCACAAAAGACTCCGTGTGCTTTAACGCTTGTGCCCCCACCCTGGGCTACTGGGTAAAACACAAGGGTGCTGACTCCTCTGTGTGGGGAGACGCCCAAGGCACACAGATGGGCCATTCCATCTGAGGTACTAGACAGCAGCGGTCTGACCCCAGGTGTTTCTGTCACCCAGAGCCACTTGTGTGTGGCCAGGTGTGCCCCAGACGTCGTGAAGCAGACAGAGCACACCATTACCTTCTACTTAAATTCCGGAAAGACAGAATCCATGAGTGTGATCAAATGTTTGTCACTTTACGACATCAATTTTGTGATGGTTACAGAATAAGGCAGCGCACGGTTACTAACCATGGTGTGTGACAGACACAAGGGAGAAACGTGTGGTGCTAAAAGAGGAGCCTACTGCAGGTGATTAAGTAGAAATAAAAGCTGGAAAAAATTACTTACATAGATTTTAATTGCATTCGGTATGTATTGCTGTATATGCTTAAATTTATTTTCCTTATAATCGCACTGCGCTGAAAACAGTCTCCTAGTTGCATGTTTTGTGTAAACTAGGAGAGGAGCCATGTCTTTAAAAACATCAGAAAGATACTTTCTGGATCTTCCATGTGCATCTCTGTCTCTTGAAAAGATAATGTTTGAAAATGCACATTTGAATGAGGGGGCTAGCTGGGGCGTAAGGACGGAACGCCTTGTTTGTCTGGATGATTAATTAATAATCTGGGGCTTCCTTCTCCTCTGTGTGGTAGCTTCTCTATTTGGGGGTTACTGCTATCTCCTTCTTTTAGATTCGCAACTCAGTATTAATCATTTGCTAGACATACAAACAAAGGGATTACGCTTCGATCCTATTGATAGGATCGAGTATTTGTGTTACACAAAACCTAATCTCATGCCTGCATTTTTGGATGGCTTGGCATTGTCTCAGGAATCAGCTTCTTGCAGGATTTCCAGCGGGCACAGAAATGGGATTCTCGCCCAGACTTCCAAGTTTGGCAAATACAGTGAGATAGACCTCACAATGGCTGTTAGTCTATGTATTTTTGTGGACTCCCCTGCATGCTGTTTTAATTTAAACACATATGTTCATTATTTTTGAAGTATATGCATATGCTTCAATATTTATTTGGAAATAAACAAGATCATTTTCATCACAATTAGTTTTTAGGCTCTGAGGATAAAATAACACAAAGAAATCGATATTACAGAATATTCACACAGGAAAAAATGGCTAACTGAAATTTTGACAAGTTTTTGGTATTTTTACAAAACAAATGCAATGCCTGCCTTTCTTTATTAAATACGTATCCAAAACTGTGGAAGAGAGTAAGAAAATGGCTTAAATTTTCCACTGTATTGATTGAATTTTACTTCTCTTTGCCTCAGATTCATTTGTGAAATTAGAAATCGTAAATGCCTTTGGTTTCCAGCAGGCAAGATCTAAATGTGATGAAAAAGTGAATAAGAAATGGAGAGATGCATTCCCTAGGAACATTTTGAAAAAATGTTTCATTTTCTGTCGGCAGCGGTGGAACTGCGCCCCTCACCTGCTGATTCCCAGCTGCCCCAGCTCTGCCTCGCCCCTATGCCTGCAAGGGCACTGTCTGCGCTGCGGAGCCTCCCAGCCGGGCTCCTCTGCTTTCCGTGTATTTTCTCCATGGGATGACACTACAGTATGTTGTCTCGTCACTATTCCTCAGCAACTGAGTTTGTGTCTGTCCAAATAATCTGAAAACTATACCTGGGAAATTTGATGGGGTCGATTTCCTAGCTGAAGTGCAGTCCTTTTTAAGAAAAATAATACAAAATTCCAGAAAAAAGTAGGTAAGGAAATGAACAGTTATTTAGACAGAGTGAAGAAACCACAACATATTATCAGGGATGGGGATATGCAAGCCGCATCTTCCAACGTCCGTGTAGGTCACTGGACAGAAATGATTTCACAGGAACGTTTCCTATTGCAGCCCGGAGCTTCCTCAGCAACCAGAGTCTCCAAACTTAGGTTTCAGCATAAGCAAAACCGATGTTTAAGTTCCTTGGCCTCAGAGAAAGATGCTTCTGGCCCAGTGAGTGAGCGGATTTGCCAACGGAAATCACTAATTTCGATGCGTGGAGCCCTGGCCGCGTGGATCCCTGCTGTAAGCAGTTTACACGGCTTCATGCAGCCTCTCGGCAGTGCAGTTACCAGAGCAGGGACCATGGAGCGTGTCATGAAGGCTGCTGTCTAATTGTGTGTACCTAATCTGTAAAATGCAAATACACTGCCTGTACAGGAATATTCATAGACAGTGTTCATAAATTCGGAAAGATTCCACAAATCCATCAACACAAATTTATGACAATGTTACAGACTTCCTTAAAGTGGAGACCTGTAACAGCTCAAATAATGAAATTGTTATCGATAGTAAATTCTGACTCAAAGGTAAATGTATCACTGAAAATACATGTTTTAAATTAAGTATTCATAGTCAATTCTACCTTACCGAATTGAGCTGAGGGTTTTCTTCTCTCATTTGACTACTTAACAGAGAAATCAATACTATAAGAAAGTACTTCCAAGGGTATTTAGTCATTTGTAAGATGAATCAATTGTAAACATTAAGTACTTAATTTTTGTAATTTATAAATATTGCTGCTTTCATGCATTAATGTGTGTTTAATATATCAGTTAAAATTGGCGCAGTAGTATTCGAGTTGGTCCACATCTATTAGGTTAGCATATATGTTAAAGCTGCCGGACCAGTTTTTCAGCACTTCTTGAAGGGTAAATTCAGTGAAGGATCCACGTAGATTTGGTGTGGCCAGGTGTCAGCCACGGTGGCTGTTCGCAGTTGCGCTCGGAGTCATAAACACAGTTGGCGTCAGGAGCGGCCTCCAAGCGTAGAATGTCAGCCGTAGTGGAGCAGGCGGGAAAAGGGCTTACAAATAACACTCTGCTGTGACAGATGTTTTCTTAGTCCTTTCTGCATGAGTCCAACTCATCAGTGTTGTTATTTATTTTAACTGTTCCCTAACGTTGTGTTTGTTTAAACGTTTGAAAGCAATTTATCATATGTGATGTTTCACTTAGGGTCCCAGCATGGAACAATATCCGCTCTGATGGTTTAAGTTCGAACACTTAGAGAGCTGCTGGAAGGAGCTGGAAGGAGCTGGAACACGTGTCGTTTGATGGAGGTTGTAGCGCCCAGCGAGCAGCAGCAGCCACAGAAGGCTGTTGGTGCTTGGAATGCAACGGTGCAAGGAATGTGTCCAGAATCCAGTGACACTTGTCAGCACGAGCAGTAGGAGCATAAAGAATCTCTGCAGCTTACTGCTTGTAAACCTGCATGTTCACTGAGGAACAGGAATGCCTGTGGCTCTGGGATGAACCCAAGCTTTGAGGAAACTGATGTTTCTATGGCTGAGGAACACTCTTTTAAAAAGCCACACAGAATTGCAACTCACGGTTGCTTGGTCGCCCATGAAGGCGTCGGGAGTGGCCTGCGGGGGTGAATGGTTGCCTTCCAGCTTGGGCTTCAGTGGCTTTCCAGCAAACCTACCACTCTGCCTGCATGCATGCTTCCTGCAGGCACTGTGATGGCACTCATGAGCCGACCTCAGCTAATTTGGTGATGGAAATGTTTGTTGATCTTTTGGGCAGATAGTAGTGTAAAAGCTTGGACAAGGTTTGGTAAGCCATCCAGGAAGTAGAAGGTAGATATTTGTCTACAACATTACTACCTGGTATAATGATAACACAACTCGGACCACACCCTGTCACATGGATAGAGAATTATTCGCAAAATAGGGCCCAAAGAGGGCCAGGCCAGGTAATGATTCTAAACTTCAGGCACAAAATGTAAGGAAATGCTAGAAACTCAAGTCATTGAAATATCTTCGTATTTTACTTTTAAAAAACAATATCCATTGGCATATCTAATGGAAAAAAGAAAAAATGTTAAATACAAGGAGGTTTTCCCTTCTGCCTAGGCTGCGTTGTGGTTTACATGTGAAAGTTTCCTCCTACGCTCGGGTGGCTGGAAGAGGGCTGGATCTTGGGGGTATTACATCCCGGGGTGGTGAATCCTTTGATGAGTTCATAGCTAATTGTGCTGTTGGAAGGTGGGGCCTGGTTGGCTGTGGGCTGCTGAGGGTGTGAACTGGCCAAGTGTGTCCTCGTGCGTGGGTCCTCCCTACTCTCTGCTTCCTGGCTAACATGGGATGCACAGTGCTCTCTGCCAAGGCTGTGCTGTCAGACTGTTTCTGCCTTGAAGCCAGAAGATGATAGACTGAAACTGTGAGCTGAAATTAACCTCTCCTTTGTTGAGCTGTGGATGACTGGGGTTTTGTCCCAGTGACAGGAACGTTACCAAGACGGGCTCCTACAGGGCTCCACGTGGCCCTGCAGAGGGTTGAGGGAACCCTTCCCGTGAGCTCTGTTCCTGAGGGCAGCCCCAGCGTTCCCAGAGGCTCGGCCCAGGCTTTGGGGCCGGACTCTTCATTCTACTGAGTGTCTGACACACAGAAACTCTCTGGGACCCGGGCTGAGTAGGGTTGTAGGGTTTTCAGGGGCAGGGGAGGGCACCCTGGATTCTGTTTTTCCAAGGTGAGGAAGCGTGCACGGCAGGCTTATAGACACCTCTACGTCTGGGGTAGCTTGCGGCCTTACTTCAATGGTTATTGTGCTAATTTTGCAGTACAAACTCCTACTGTTACTCACTCTGAATAAATGACAAAACCTTGGCTGATGAGGGTTGTAAATTACAGCTGGAATTGTGGTGGCCTCTTCTCGAATGTGGCTCTCCAGTGAGAATGTGTCCGATAGCCCTTGGTCCGTGTGTCTGGGTTGGCCATTCTATGTGCATGAGCTTTCCTGAGCAGCACCACGCACCGTGATACTGTCCGTGCTAAAGCTGCTAATGTGGCTCAGAAGCAGCAGGGCCTAAGGGCAGGGAATACAGCAGGGTCCCGGGGGCCACCAAGCTACTGTAAGCAGGGGAGAGAGACACTGAGTCAACAGAGAGGGAACTGAGTTAGGGTACCACCATCTCACGTACCAACACATGCCACAAAGCAACCTGAAGCCGTGTACAGAGGCAGGGTGTGAAGAAGGGTGGTGTTTTACTTCGGGTGTGGCATTCAGTCTCCCAAGGGACCCTGCAGCAGGGCCTCCAGTGAACTGAACGTGTGGGGGAAAGTGTTTCCTGAGAAGCAGGAGAAACTACCTGGGTAGCAGGTGTCAGACAGACAACCACACCATGTGCAACATATGAAAGAAGGAAATAGGAAGCGTGCAAGTCACAGCTTCTGCGGTCCTGGCCTCAGAGACCCACACGCGCACTCTGCCCTTTCCTTTCGGGGTGTCTTTGTACATGTGAAACTCCATGCCCTTCTTTACTTTCCCCTTTCTTGCTTTCTCACCTCCTTTCCTCTCTGCATTCTCTTCCTCCCTCTTCTTCCCCAACCCCTTTTTGAATGCAGAGACCATGTACCATGCACATTTTCCTGAAATATTTTAAACTTCATGCTTGTATTTCTTTGGTATGTTTCATCTTTGCGTACTTACAGAGCAATCTGGGTGCAGGGACACATGGTACTGATTCCACTGGGCTCTGATAAACAAATTCCACATGGGTTTGCAGGCTTTTCCACTGTTCAAAATGCCACTGTCACGAACATCCTGGCACATGCGTGTGAGCGAGAGGAGACCGCGAGCCCGCAAGTCCAAAGGACAGGTCACAAGGAGTGCTGTGCTAATTACCGTGTCACTGCCGAGTGCCATACACGAAGGTTACGCTGATTTATACCCTCGTCCCCTTTCACAAGGGCTCTGTCTTCTGCGGCTGTCACCAACCTTAAAGCACTACTACTCATTTACTTCTTTGTCAGATGATAAATAAAAATTTCACCTCCTGTACTGATACTGTAATTGGCATTTATTGTGAGGTTGAATCTTTTTCTATGCAGATTGGCCACTGCTGACAGCAAAGGGGCTAATTACTGATCAAAGCTAGGGCTCCTCATCTACTTCCTGTCTAATGCCAAGTGCTGCTACCAGCATAGCGTTATGTCCTGAAAGGGTTAGGAAAGCGTGTCCCTTCCCTGTGACACTTTACTGCCATCTATCAGGAAAATTGCTACTGTAAACAGGTCCATGATGACTGCAGTATGTGTGCTTAAATGTGCTCTGTAAAGTTGTACAGTGCTCACCTTGCACATCATATAGGACAGTCCTTCTTCTGTTCGGGGCTTAGTTTCTGAGTCTCAGCCAAGATAGCTGTGTGGCCTTGACCTTGCTGGCTTCCATTCCCTGTGCCTTAGCTTCCTGGCTGGGTCTAGGGCATGGCCCTATTTCTTTCCCTAATCCTCTGAGTCCTCCCACTGTGGCTCATTCCCTCTGTCTTCCACCCTGGCTCCTTCAGTAAACCGGTGGGTGTCATTTGGTCACCTGCTAGACAGCAACAGGTCACCCCTGTTTTCTTAAAATAGCTTGTTACTCATTCCTGAAACAACATTCCTGAAAGCCTAGGAAATTTTCTTTGACTGTGTAGCTCATTTCTCTTTGAAAACACATGCATTTTTTTTAGGACTATAGTTTCCCTTCTAGGCTGAGTCACGGTGCCTACAGCAGATAACGTCGGTTATACTTTGCATGTGTGAAAGGCAGGCCATTTACTTAGCTTTTAGCCTGCACGGACTCATTTTTAACTTCAACCACTGAACAAACTAGATACTAGTTACTCCTTGATCACTCTCCTCTGCTTGGTGTCTAAGTTACGTTCTTGTTGGTGGGACTCAATACCCGACACCCACAGGTTTAAGGAAGAGACACTTACAGTATTTGGCTGGAAGTTTGTGGAGGTTTCAGTTCATAGTTGGCTCCACAACAGGACAGCACAGCAGAGGACAAAGAGCTCATGCTGTGCTGGCATGAAGCAGTGGCCCTCCGGGGAAGAGGACGGATCTACCTGCTTAGGCTCTGCCCACAGTGACCCCCCAAACCACACTAGCTATGAATGCATCAGCAGACTAATCCAGAATCACACGCCCGTGGCCCAGCACCACACGCCCGTGGCCCAGCACCACACGCCTGTGGTCCAGCCACCTCCCCAAGTCCCACACGTGAGCACTGGGGGTCTTGGGGACACATCTAGGCATCCAGGTCATAACGGTGGCACAATTACCGGTAGTATTTTTAGAGACAGCTGAATGGGGTTCGAGACAAAGGAAGCAAACCTAGCAAATGTACGCTTAAGGTTTAGGGCAAACTCCCATTGCTCTTTGAGTGGGGGAGGCGCTGAATTTACCTGCCCGGAGCTCTATCAGAGGGGCTTAATGCCATCGGGCAAGCTGTGCACAACTCAGCCCTCCGGAGGCTCACGCTAATTCATGCTCTTTAGCTCCCGGAGCAAAGTGGCGAGGCTCGCTGAAGCCCACCGCCCCCAGAGGCGGTCCCTGTCGACCTCCCTTAAAAGCGTACAAAGTTCACGGTTCCCTGCGATCCACTGAGCAAATGTCACCTGCCTCTGCTGTAATTCAGTCCAGCAAAACATCAAGCACAGGACTCTATCTGAAATACCCAGATGAGAGTGCGTAGCGCCTGCGGCAGGCCTGGGGGAAAGTAGGGGAACACACTGCCTCCGATAGCATGCCCCGAGCCCCGTGGCCGAAAGCAACCTCGAAACTGTGGGGCCGAAAACTCTTATTTTCAAGGCCTGGAAACAGAAACATCAGGAGCAGAGAGGGAGCACTTCGGGACTTGACGCAGCCCACACAGCTGTGCACCCCGAGGCCTGGAATTATGCCCTTCCCCAAACACACTGTCCCCTGGCACTTGGAGACAAAAGCCTTCAGTTCCACTACCGGGCCTACTGCGACTGATTGTGCCAGTGGGGCAAATCGCTTTATTCGCTCGCTCGCGCAGGGAGCCGATTTCTAGTTTCTGTGCCCCCTCATGTCCAGTGACCCAGCTGTGCGTTTCTTTTCTAACCCTGCCTCTTTCCCGTCAGTCCCCACATCCACCGGCCATCTGCACGGAACTTAAGAACGGCCTTTGTGAGATGTCTCGGCCTGTGTCGGCCGCAGTCCCGGGGCCACCCAGGAAGATTTATAGCGTGGAGATTTCTCTGAGCAGAGCTTTGACAAGGGAAATGGCCTGCAGCCAGCATCCCAAACCAAACAATTGTCAGAAGGCTGGGGAAAGAAAAATAAATGTTGAGCGGAGCCAGGAACTCAATAGCTATTTCAGGGGAGTAGAAGGCCTCCTTTATGGCGGTTTCATCTGGAGCATCAGAGCATGCCTCACGCGGAGGGCCCACCCCTTCCTGACCTTGCGTGCCTGGCTGCAGTGGCCCGGGAGCGCTCTGTCCACCAGCTGCGCTGGGCCTGTGTGGCTGGGCTTTGGGGCCAGTCCCGGGGGTAGGGTCCTGCCCCCAGGGGACTCTGCACGGTCTCAGCGTGTCGGAGAGCAGCAGCTCCAGCCCTTGCCACACACGCTGCTGGCACACGGGTCTCCACGGTGGCTGCTTCTGCAATGCACGAGTGTGTTTCTCAAGCTCACAGGGCCTTTCTGATGACACTTGTTTCCTTGACCAATTGCTCTCTGCATCCAACTGTTCTGCAGGGCCTGACACCCTTCCGTGTTTCACACTTGGAACTCCTAGATCAGCACCTCACTTTCACTGTCTTCCTCCATCTCAGACGCAAGATTGTGTGACCCCACCCCTCTGGATATGCTCTTACTTGTGTCTGTTTTTACATGCTGGGGCGGGACGTGGGGATAGAAACATTATGCATTCAGGCCACCAAACTCCATCTGTGTACGATTGTGCCATGACGAACGCAGTCTTGCCAATTTGGGTTCCCCAGGTACTGAACTATTTTCAGATTTTTTCTCCTTTCTCTCATTTTTGCATCTCTCTTTCCCAGTTCTTTCTCCTTCCTCTTTTGCTTCTTTCATTGAAATACTTTTTTGTATCTTAGAGCACAACAAAGTCATCAGTAGAAATGGATTTCACAAATATTTATTCTTTTATTGCTACCTTCTTATATGTAATTATTTTTTTCATGAAGAAGGCATTGGAATTTAAAAAAATCTGTGGCAGAGGAAAATAAAAGGTGTTTTATCCACACACACACACACACACACACTTAAAAATAACCTGGAAACAGACTAAGAAATATTCAAAGTATTCTGTCAAATACAAACTGCTTCAGCGTTTTTGGGTAGGCGTGTTTATCTGTTCAGTTTGAGACACTCGGGGCCGGTGAGGTCTATGTCTGAACTAGAGTACCAGGCCTAAAAGGTTTTGAATTTAGTGATCTAATTTCCCTGCCACATTAGTCCATCAAAGTAATTTTGGATGCAGTTTTCCATGCCAGGTCATGGGTCTGTGTCTCGTCACTTCTGTTTATGCCCTTTACCTGGCGAGGCTGGCGCTTACCCTAGGACACCTTATTTAACATGTGGTGTCCTGCGCAGAGTGCAGCCTTGGTACTTTTCAGGGCTCTTCCTTGATTTTAGAATAAAGCAAATATTCTTATAACGTTTACTGTTCTACGCGACTTGTCCTAACTGGCTGTTTTGTTCATCCTCCTTACATTTCTGCTAACCTCGCCGACTCCGACTATCATGAAGTGCACTGCCCTCTTCTATCCTTTCCTATCCTCAGGTTTTTGTTGGTTCCAAACCTTTTCCTGTCTTTGATAACACTCCACTCACTGACCAAGGCTTTCATTAAACTTCCTTTGCTGGGTTTTAAAGTCTGCTTTTAAACTCCTCGCTCTGCGTTCCCACAAGGCTTTAGGTGAACTCCTGCTGAGCTGGGCTGCCTGCCGGGGTTTGGGTCTGACATGATCCCCAGCCCTTCATGTGTGAAGGGCTCAGTCTTCCACCTCCGGGAAGGAGTGGGGCTCTGAGGACGTGGGGCCCCGTGGAGGAAGACAGGCTGGTGGGGCAGTCTCTGTGGAGCTACTGGGACCTCAGTCTCTTCCCACCTCTTTTGCTTCCCTGTGCGCTGTGGGGTGAGCAGCTTCCTGCCATGGGCCCCGGAGCGCTAGGCCAGCCTGAGTCAAACCGATCTCTTTCTTTTCATAAAGTGATTCATCTTACATTTTTGCTATACGAACAGAAAGCTGTTGGACACAGGGACTTTTGTCCTGGCTTTTCCCAGTCTCTGTTTGTGCCTGTGGACCTGGCATTACTGTTATGATGGTCACGCTAACTGTAACACTTAACCACATTTCTGCCTTTGTTGGAGTTAGATGCTTGCGCTCTCATTGGACCAGTGAATCATCCAACGGCCAGAACATTCCTGTCACATTGATGACTGCAAGTTAAAGCAGTTAGTGACTTTCATTTCATTTCACATGAGTGAAAAGATTAAAGATATTGTGAAGTCCCTCGGTGCATCTGGGGTCATCAGTCCTCCCTGAAATTTCTTGGCTTGTACTTTTCTATGACATAGAAAGAGAAAGAGGAATCGGTGCAAAGCAAGGGTAAAGTTTACTTGCAAGAGGTAGAAGAACAGAGGCACCCTGAAGAGTGGGGTCCCCAGAGCTGGGTAACTGCCTGGTGAGGTCCTGTTTTTATGGGACGGAGCTGGTGGTCCCCCCTCAGGGGCCAGCCCCACGTGATTGGTTGGTTTGCTCCTAGTGGTTTGGGTCTCACGGGCTGGGCTAGTAGAGGAACTTGAGTAGACATTGCAATAATTAAGGTGGGCAATATTACACAAACAAAAACTGTACATGGCCTGTTGTTTACATTCTTGGAATACTACAGAGGCAGTCTCCCCCACACTCTAAACGGCCAGTAGCCCTTTTCTGACCCCACTCAGTGGGGTTCCATTTATCCCTGCCCTTGTGCTGTGCTCATAATAGCATAGAGGCTGACTCTCACCTTTAGGCATTTGCTGTTACCCTCCCCTTCCTTTCCCATCCCTTCTCTTCCCCACCCTCCCCTTCCACTTCCTCTCCTTCTTTTCCCTCCCCTCCCCTTCCCTCTCCTTTCCTTCTCTTCTCTTCCCTCCCTTCCCTTCCCTTCCCTTCTCTTCCCCACCCTCCCCTCCCCACCCCTCCCCTTCCCTTGATTTTGTTTCCAGAGAACGTTTGATTTTGTTTCTTTCTGCCGTTTACAGAGTAGCACTGGAGAACAGGTTCCACAATCTCGTGCTCTTAAGACACAGAGCGGCCCTCATGTGTGGATCTAGTCTGGCCCTCTCTCTTTAGTATTATAGCAGAGGCCTGTTTCATTTTGGGTTTTGTATCATTTGTTCCTTCTTTTGGTGCTTAGCACCCTGATTTTCCTTTGGGGAACTGTCAGCACCTTCTCTTACGGAAGGGTTGTTGGTACGAGGGTGAAGCAAATGACGCTGTAGCACAGAACCAAGGTCTGCAAGCACACGCTTAATGGGTTAGAGGCTCCTCGCTTCACCCTGGTCCAGTCGGTGTTCCGAGCATGTGGGCTGACACGATCCTGTCTCCAAGGGTGGACACGGAGCCAAAGCCAGGGCAAAGGGCTCTCTCCCTGGTCACGATGCCTGCCTGGCAGCATGTAATACAATCGGAGACAGTGAGGGTCTGCCTGGAACTCTTCCCGGAATTTGTGGGAAAGCAAGGACTCACGCTGACGCGTGAGCTGGAATGAGCCTAGCAGGACTGGGACAACTAGCGGGGCAGCCCACGGGAGAGCAGGGTCAGCAGCAGGGGACCTTGGCATGGGCACTGTCTTGGAAAAAGTTCTAAGCACTGGCTTCGGTTTGTGCCTTGATGTTTAGGTACATAGTATATAAATAAATCAATAAATAAACAAAACACACACATACACACAGACACACACCCCTTCTTTTCTCTTCGTGGAAGTTTGATAGTTTGACTCAGGTTTCCTTTTTATGTGCAATTGCAAGAATTCTGTGCAGATGTAGGAGGTGGCTAAAGGCCATGGGAGTTGAGGGTTAGTCTGGGTCACGCTTTGGTGACACGCAGAGAGCAAAGCTAGATCTCTCCTTCCCCACACACTCTCTCCTCATTCCACCCTCTGCATTTTCTCAGCACCCAGAATGGTGCAGGCACTGAGCCACGTATTCAAAGCGCACTTGACAAAGTGGCAAGTTAAAGATACTTAGGAACCAAGACTTCTGCACTTGACTTGTGAAACAAAAGTTGTTGTTTTCAGATTAATTTTCTGCTCAGTTATAATGCTAAGGTGATAAGAGTGCTGAAGCCAAAAGAGATAAGGTAAAGTTGGACAATTCTCTGGGCTTGGGATCCAGGGGCCTTTTTGGCATAATTCCCTCAGAGCAGAGCTCTCCATCCTCAGCGTTTAGTTAGATTTTGAGGCGGTATGCAGTGCAGGCTGTCCACGTTACTGTTTATTATAAAGCTTCCTCTCTTCAGACTAAACAACGGCGATTGATTTTTGTGCGTCTCATTGGGGCACACGACTTGGGCTGCTAATGGTGACAAATGACATTAAGAAACAAATCAGTTAAAATTAATGACCCTGTGTTTGCAAAATTCCTCAGGGAGGCTAAGCTCATGCTGCTGTGTGGAGAGCATGGTGCGCTTGCCACCTGTGATTAGTGAAGTTAATGAAAAACTCCGAAGGCTCTCACGACTTCCTACATCCTGGCTTGCATTCAAATCATCCATGGGCTGGTTCACCGGCAGACTGCTGGGCCCTGTCCCAGAGTTCAGCGTTAGCAGGTTCCGTTCTGATGCTGCTACTAAGGGTCTGGGAAGCTGAGGTGGAGCAGCATCACTCTGCAGCAAAGCTGGGATCCTACCAAGACGGGCCTCGAGACCTGCTAACAACAACGCAGAGGCAAGGATGGACTTCTGAGGCTGTGCTGGAGGGAAGGCTCGCTGTTTCAAATGCATCTTAAATGTGTATCACAGCTGCGACATTTTATCTTTTTGCCATTTAAGCTAAGATGTATGCAGGTAAGGCTGTTTAATTATTTGGAAGAATGCATGTAGCAGTGGGGTGTGACCTTCGCAAGGAAGGTGGCAATGAAGGCTATTCATGGTTAACATGGTTGGAGTGCTTCTCGTGCCATGTCCAGATGCTTAGGTTTGTTACTTGAGTGGCCTTCAGTCTTTCCAGGATGCTTTGGGGAATTCATGGGAAACTAAATGCAAATTTATTAATGTGCTATGGAAAATACCAGAGTTAAAAGGACTGGTGGTCCCGTGTCGCTAGAATATACTTTTTCTCACAGAAAGGAGTGGCTAGGATTTGAATCAAACACTGTTGAACCATACCAACAAATACAGTCGGAAAGCAAGAGTAGTCAGTCTAGTTTCAGCAGCATTGGCCACAGGGCAGTGTGGTGAACCCACTTTCACTGGGAGATAGCGCTCCTGATAAGTACTCTGTGCTTTTCTAAGGTCCTCCGAGCTGTCTGTCAAAGTAGTGCTGGCCACAGACCGCCAAAACCTGCTTGTCTTACTTGTTTTTGAACACCAAATTGATAAAGACTTCCAGAATATGTTTAGATATTCACAAAAGAATAACTGTTTTGGATGTCAACTATTGCATGATATTGTACACAAGGCTCCACTGATCGATTTCAGTATATCAGAAGTTCCAACGTAATAGCAAAGGGAAGGGAAGTTGACTCTTTTGAAACGAGAAGACCAAGGAAATACATGGAAATTCCAAACTTTCTTGAAGTTATTTTGTTTTTAGCATTGTAGAACTTCAGATCTCGCTTCGTAATAGAAAGCAGTCCAACTCTCAGTGTTTGTCCTCTTGTCAATTGGAATTGCTATGAAGTTGAGAGTTTTCTGGAGCACACAAAAGTTGAACCTGTGTGCTTCTGGGAGGCTTACTTCTATTAAGATTTCTTCTGATTTTCTCTTTTCAACAAAGGGTTTCTCCTGTCTCAGGGTCTCTCTGTCCCACATTGATGTGTGGGTAGAACACAAATATTTTTCTTAATTTCCATAAACACTGCTTACTCAAGATATTTCTTGGTGGCGTTAATGGAAATCTTAGATGATGTTAAGGTAGGAGTTTGGGGGGTAGAGGTGAGGACAAGAGGCATGAAGATTAATAATATAGGTTTTGGAGAAAAGCACCAACATGGAATATTAGACATTTGTGTTCTACAAATGCCTGAAGACACAAGCAGGTCAAATTCCTTGCCAGACTTCCCTCTTCCCCCTCAGCTCCAGCTCTGCCTCATCATATTCTGTGTTTTCCTTCCACACATGCACCTTCGAGTTAGTCATACATTCTGAGCCTTAGGAAAATTTGACTCCATCTTCCTACATTCTGTATCTGTGACTTTCCCAAGGTCTGCTGTCACTATCAAAGTGGACTACGCTGGTAGTTCCTACAATGACGACTTTGTACAAACACAGCTTTACACAGCTCTCTCTACTAATGTTTCAAAATAATTAGTGAAACTCATACTTTGGGGAAAACACTCTTCATTTTCCTGAAGAGTCTCTAACTAACTGCTGTGTTTTTCAATTGGACAGAGCTGATATCACTGCCTACTTTGATTTTTAGGTGTCAGAGAGCAACTGGTTTCCTATGACCATGAGCAAGAGGCATCACTCTTCATTGGTTACATTTCCAAGATTTCTCCTAGGTACTGCCTAGCGGTTAATGTGAGATGATGAAAATGGAATGAAGAGTTATGAGAATCATGAATTAAAACATTTCTAACATTCAGTCTGGTTTATATTTCAAGAAAATTTTATATTTTCCTCATGTTAAAATTTCAAGATTCTAAATAAGTTATTTTCAATTTTGTTGATATATTATTGTTGATAGTTTGTCTGAAAAATGATTAAGCCTGTGTATTTATCTTGTGTTTGATCAGTTTACTGTATTTTATTATTCCTAAGAGTCATGGAGTATATTTTATTGGATTTTCTGAATAGATATACACATTTTTCTTTATTAATGAGAGCAAAAAATTCCTTCCCAATAATCATCTCTCTTTTTGTCTGAATCTTGAATTATTAAATTGTTTAAATTGTCTTTTGTTTTTTAAATGAGTGTGTTCTTTTATCTTTTTTAAATTTTTTTGTATCAGGGATCGAACTCATGACCTTACACTTAACAGGCAGGTGCTTGAGCCACTGAGCTAAATTCCCAGCCCTTAAATTGTTTAAATTTTCATGTGGGAACAAATCTATTTTTAATTTTCAAAAGATATTTTTAAATTTTTAAATAATGAGTGACAGTGAACTCTATTAAATGGGTTGAAGTGTCGGAATGATCATATTTCATTACTTCTTTTTTCTTACTCATTAAGGGTTATGTTTTGAATAATTATATTAAGAGATTTCCCAGTCCTATATCTGAATTCTTGGAATAATCTATACTTAGAGTGGGTAAGTCTTTTTACTAATGAATTGAGTTTGAAGTACATATTCACATAATAAGTGAGATTTGTTTTTCAGAATTTCTATGCTTTTGGTGTCCAGTTTTGTCTTTAGAATTTGTTAGTTTATGAAAAATTGAATAGTTTCCATAGCATAAAAATAACATATGATTTGTAGTAGTCTCTAGTGCTTACTTTTTTAATTGTATCCCTTTAGGTAATATAGGGCACTATATTCCCACTAACAGACGTGTTCTTTCAAGATACTTTTATTATACAATCATAAAGTATTTTATATTTTCTTAATCTCCATTTTAATGTATTTTTAATATTTATTAAACACATACTTTGTTATATTCATTTGTTCTATTTCACTTCCATTTTATTTTGTAGTTTTTACATTTTATTTCATTTTTTCCAAAACACAGTGCTTGAATTTATCAAGGTATTTTACATTATAACTCATTTTTTTCTTTTCAAAAACTAGTAGATTTTTATTACAAGTTTAAAAGACTGATATTTTCTTAAGTATCATACTGTTTCAAGGGTTTTTATTGTTATCAGAAGTGAAGAATTAAGGGCCACATGCTTACTTCTGACCATAACTTGGATGGACTTCTTGATAGAAATATATATGTGTGTGTGTATACAGTTCTTCTATTTCTTTTTTTAAACATTTTATTTAAAAACAAAACAAAACAAAACAAAACAAACAAAATAGAAAAAGGAGTAGCAACAATACAAGATTCCAAGGGAAAAAAAGAGAAAAGAACAAAAAATACTGAGAAGTCATTACTTGATAACTTACATACTGTCATATTGGAAATGGTTGTTCAAGTTACAAAGTTAAAACATACAAAGTACACATTCAAGCAATGAGACTGTCAACAGTTCTGCTCCATGATATAACACAAATACAGTAATATGGTCATTCTTCTTACACACTTAAACATACATGCAATTATATCCTTTAGAGCACTTTCTTTTCCTCTCTTATTTACAGTAGCAATTACAAATTTTGGGTTTTATTACTCCTACAGTTCTTATTATTTTTTACACTAGAGACACAATGCAATATTTATAAATATGGTTCTTATTTATTTCATTATTGAGGATAGTCTCAAGTTGTCTCCATTTACCTATGAAGGCTTCAAGGTCATCCTTCTTCATAGCTGAGTAATACTCCATTGTATAAAAATACCACATCTTTTTCACCCACTCTGCAGTTGATGGGCATCTTGGTTGTTTCCAAGATTTAGCTATTACAAATTGTGCTTCTATGAACATGGGTGCACATATATCAATGTGATATGAACTTTTCAGTTCCTCTGGGAAAATACCCAGGAGGGGAATAGCTGGGTTGAATGGAGCTTCCACTCCTAATCTTATGAGAATTCTCCATACTGATTTCCATAGTGGTTGGACCATTCTACACTCCCACCAACAGTGGAGCAATGTTCCTTTTTCCCTACAACCTCGCCAACACTTGTTTTCAGTTGATTTCTTGATGGCAGCTATTCTTTCAGGGGTGAGACGAAATCTCAATGTGGTTTTAATTTGCATTTCCTGAATGACCAGTGATGGTGAACATTTCTTCATGTATTTATTTGCCATTTGTATATCTTTATCTGAGAACTGAGTGTTCATCTCAGATGCCCATTTTTGGGGAGGGTCTTTGAATTAGGGCGGCTTGATGTTTTTCAATTCTTTATATGCTCTTGATATAAGTCCTTTGTCTGAGGGATTTCTGGCTAAAATTCTTTCCCATTCTGTGGGTTTTCTTTTCACTCTGCTGGTGATCTCCTTTGAAGTGCAGAAACTTTTCAATAGTATGAAATCCCAGTTGTTTATTCTCTGAAGCATTTCCCATGCAGTTTGCATTTTGTTCGTGAATTCTCTGCCTACCCCTATGTCTCCAAGACTTCTACCTAGTGTTTCTGTTTTAATGTTTAGGTGTCTGATCCATTTAGACTTCAGTGTTGTGCACGGTGATAAGCATGGATCTAGTTTCTGCCTTCTGCATGTGGAGAGCCAGTTCTTCCAACACCATTTATTAAAGAGGCTATCCTTCTTCCAGTGAATATGTTTAGCCCCTTTGTCAAATATCAGGTGGCTGAGTGTCTTTGTACTTATACTTGCATCTTCTAATCTGTTCCATTGGTCCTCAGGTCTATTTCTTTGCCAGTACCATGCTGATTTTATCACTGTGGCTTGGTAGTACAGGTTCAAGTCAGGAATTGAGATGCCTCCTGCCTTGTCTTTATTGCCCAGAATTGCCTTTGTTATTCTAGGTTTCTTCTGTTTCCAAATGAATTATAGGAGTGTTTTCTCTAGATCTGCGAGGTATGTTGATGGTATTTTGATTGGGATTGCATTAAATCTGTATAACAGTTTTGGGAATATGGCCATTTTTACAATGTTGGTTCTTCCTAGCCAAGAGCGAGGAATATCCTTCCATTTTCTAATATCTTCTTCAATCTCCTTTTTTATAGTATAATTTTCAGCATATAGGTCTTTTACATTCTTGGTTAGGTTGATTCCTAAGTATTTCATTTTTTTAGATGTTATTGTGAAGGGTGATATTTCCATAATTTCTCTCTCTATAAGTTTCTTGTTTGTGTACAAGAATGCTATTGATTTTTGCCTACATTGACTTTGTAGCCAGCTACACTACTGAATTTGTTTATTACCTCTAGCAGTCTTTTAATGGAGTTTTTTGGGTCTTCTATATAGAGTATCATGTTATCTGCAAATAGTGATAATTTAACTTCTTCTTTTCCTAACTTTATTCCTTTTATTTCACTCTCTTGTCTGATTGCCTTGGCTAGTGTTTGCAAAACTATATTGAAAAGGAGTGGAGATAGTGGACATCCTTGTCTTGTTCCTGATTTTAAAGTTAAAGCTTTTAGCTTTTGTCCATTTAGTATAATATTGGCTGTTGGTTTGTCATAGATGGCCTTTATAAAGTTGAGGTAGACACCATGTATTCCAAGTTTCTGAAGGGTTTTTATTATGAACATGTGTTGGACCTTATTGAAAGCTTTTTCTGCATCTATTGAGATGACCATGTGTTTTCCGTTTTTGGCTCTGTTGATATGGCGTATCACATTTATTGATTTGTGTATGTTAAACCATCCCTGCATTCCTGGAATGAACCTCACTTGGTCATGATGTATAATCTTCTTAATGATTTGTTGCATTCTATTTGCTAGTATTTTATTGAGAATCTTTGCTTCAATGTTCATTAGTGAGACTGGCCTATAGTTCTCCTTTTTGGTTGGGTCTTTCTCTGGTTTTGGTATGAGAGTTATGCTTGCCTCCAGGAATGATTCAGGGAGGACTGCTTTCTTTTCAATTTCATTAAAGATTTTAAGGAGTATTGGCATCAAATCTTCTCTAAATTTCTTGCAGAATTCAGCTGTGAATCCATCAGGACCTGGGCATTTCTTTGTTGGTAAGTTTTTATTACATTTTCAATTTCAATAGCTGATATTGGATTATTCAAAATTGCTATATCTTCTTGGTTGAGTTTTGGTAGTTCATATGTTTCTAGAAATCTGTCCATTTCCTCTGTGTTTTCCACTCTATGTGAGTAGAGATTCTTAAAGTAGGTGTTCATGATCTTTTGAATTTCCATGGGATCTGTAGTAATATCCCCCTTTTCAGTCCTTATTGTGTGAATTTGGGTTTTTTTTCTTTCTTTTTCTTTATAAGGTTAGCTAGAGGTTTGTCAATTTTGTTTATTCTCTCAAAAACCAGCTTTTTGATTCATTAATTCTTTGTATTGTTTTTTTTAGTTTCGATTGCATCGATTTCTGCTCTAATCTTTACTATTTCCTCTCTTCTGTGAGCTTTGGGTTTAACTTGCTCTTCTTTTTCCAGTAACTTGAGATGGAGCATTATGTTGTTTATTTGTGCTTGTTCTATTTTCTTGATATGACTATTTATTGCTATATATTTCCCTCTTAAGACCACTTTCATTGCATCACACAGATTGCAATATGTTGCTTCTGCATTTTCATTAAATTGTAGTATTGCTTTATTTCTTCCTTAATTTCATCTCTAGCCCACTGGTGGTTCAAAAGGTTGTTGTTTAATTTCCATGTATGCATGCAAGTTTTGCAATTTCTTTTGCCACTAATTTCCAATTTCAGTGCACTATGGTCAGATAGTATGCATGGGATAATTTCAACACCCTTGCATTTACTTAAGAATGTTTTATGGGATAATATATGGTCTATTTTGGAGAATGTGCCGTGTGCAGCTGAGAAGAATGTGTATTCTGTTGTGGTTGGGTGGAACACTTTGTAAACATCTACTAAGTCCAGTTGCTCACAGGTATGATTCAGTTCTATTACTTCTTTGCTGACTTTTTGTCTAGTTGATCTATCTCTTTGTGACAATGGGCTGTTAAGGTCCCCTGTAATAATTGTGTTCTTGTGTATTTGGTTTTTCATGTCCTTTAGTATCTGTGTTATATAGATGGGTGCTCCTGTATTTGGTGCATATATATTTATAATTGTTAGTTCTTCATCTTGAATTTTTCCACTTACAAGTATGTAGTGACCTTCTTTGTCTCTTTTAATCATTTTAGGTTTGAAGTTCACATTGTCTGCAAATAGAATAGTTACCCCTGCTTTTTTCTGGCTCTCTGTTGCATAGAATACTGTTTTCCATCCTTTGACTTTTAGTCTATGAGTTTCCTTTTGGATCAGATGCGTTTATTGTATACAGCATATTGTGGGATCATGTTTCTTGATCCATTCTGCCAACCTGTTTCTTTTGATAGTTGAATTGAGGCCATTTACATTTATGGATATCACTGATATATACTGGTTCAAGTTTGTCATGTTATGTTCCAATAGTTTGCTTTCTACTTTTCCCCCTTAATTGCTTGTCCTACCAGGTGGTTTCTTTCTGCTGTTCTCAGGGTTGTGGTCATTTTTATCTCTGTCTAGGATGTCTTTCAACACTCTTTCTAGAGTTGGTTTGGTGGACGTAAATTTCTTCAGTTGTTCTTTGTCATGGAAGTATCTTATTTCTCCGTTAAATCTGAATGAAAGTTTTGCTGGGTACATAAGTCTGGGTTGGAAGTTGTTTTCTTTTAGGGCTTGAAATATCTCATTCCAGTCATGTCTTGACTTGAGGGTTTGTGCTGAAAAGTCTGCTCTTACTCTAATGGGCTTCCCTCAATAGGTAACTTGTGTTTTTTCTCTAACAGCTTTTAGTATTCTGTTTTTATGTTGTATGTGTGAGATCTTAACTATTATGTATCTGGGTGTAGATTTATGTTGGTTGTGACTGTTTGTCATTCTGTATGCCTCACTTATCTGCATATCAGATTTTTTCCCCATGTTTGGAAAGTTTTCTCCTATTATTTCTGTGAATATTTTACATATGTCATTTGTATTGACTCCAGCATCTTCACTAATGCCTATTAATCTTATATTGTTGCTCTTGGAATCATCTTGAAGCTTCTGGATTGTCATTTCATGCTACTTTGTTATTTTTATAAGTTCTATCCTTTCATGGTCACTAATTCCTGTCCTGTCCTCAAGGTCTGAGATCCTATCCTCAGCTTCATTTAAACAGTTTTGCATGCTTTGGATCGAATATCTTGTTTCTTGGGTGTCTCTTTCAGTTTGCTTCATGAATTTTGCTTGTTTTCTACATTGTTCATTCAAGGTTTCAATCAGTTTCCCATGTTCCTGTACTTTTTTTTCTATTTGCTCTTTGGCTGTGCTCAGCAACTCCTTTACAAAGGTTGTTACTTCTATTACCTGGGAAAGTACTTCTAATTTGATTTCCTCTATGGCCTC
>PVJX010002306.1:0-132553 GCA_004027295.1 Dolichotis patagonum
TATCAATCATAACAGATTTAAATAAAATCAGTCAATACAAAGTAGCAATCTAACAAACCAGATTCAAATAAGATCAGTCATAATAAGACAGTATAAGTTATAAAGGGCTTCAGATTAAGTTGATAAGAAAATTAGGGATGATTACCATAATATGTCCTCTTATTTTTGGGATAGCTGACCATGTCCTCAAGTCTAGTGTAAGTAGACAAACTGGAACAGCACATAATCCATCCAAGCAGAGTGGTGAGAATAATGTAAATTTTAAATCTTGTTACCCTATTAACAATATCCTCTGCCTCCCTTTTTTAGACAATTCCTCCCCTTTCACTTCTATAGGGTGCACTGCTTATTTTGGGTCCCACTGCCTCCCTATATAGAGCAGCTCAATGGACCCTGTCTCCTGATCTACTCTGCCTGTGTTTCTCTCTGTTAATATTTCAAGGCCATCTATACTAGAGATTACAGCCAATCTTCTCTACCTTATTTCTGCTATTCTGTTTTCCTGCCATTGTTTGTCTGTTTTTCTGTTCCACTCCACTATCTTCCCTGTTCACTGAGGCCTCTCTGCCACTGTTCCTGAAATGCTCGTATTCTTGTTCTCTCTAAAATGTTCTTCAGTATTTTTTGTAGGGTTGGATTGGTGGTCACAAATTCTCCAAGTTCCTCTTTGTCATGGAAGCATCTTGTTTCTCCATTAATTTCTAGAGAGAGTTTTGCAGGATACATCAATCTGGGCTAGAGGTTGTTCTCCTTCAGGGCTTGAATTACTTCATTCCAAGCTCTTCTTGACCTGATGGTCTGTGTGGAGAAGTCTGGCATGATTTTGCTGGGTTTTCCCTTTTAGGTGATCTGTTTCTTTTCTCTGATGGCTTTTAATATTCTGTTCTTATATTGAATTTCTGGGATCTTGACAATTGTGTCTGGGTGTAGCTCTGTTTTGGTTGTAGGTGGCTAGAGATCTGTATGCTTCATACCTCTGCGTATCATTTCTTTTTTCTATGCTTGGGAAATTTTCCTTAATAATTTCTGTGAATAGCCTTTGTAATTCCTCTGTTTTGACTCCTGCTTCTTCATTCACCTGCTTTATTCTTAAGTTATAGATCCTCTTGTCATCTTCCAGTCTTTGTATCTTTACTGCCTGCTCCCTTGTTATTTTTAAGAGATCTTCCCTTTCGTGATCACGCATTGCAAGCTTGTGTTCAATTTTTGAGTCGATCTTTGGTTTTTTTCAAGCAGTTTTGCCAGCTTTCTATGGAGTCTTTAGTTTCCTGATAATCTCTTTGAATCTGCTTCATGAATTCTAGGTTTTTCCTGAATTCTTCATTAAATTTTTCTCTTCTTTTGGGTTCCTCTGTTGTTCTGTCTGTGTCTTCTTGAGAGGTGCCCAGCCTTTCTTTTATTAATCTACTTATCTCTTGTTTAACTTGGATTAATATTTCAGTTTTGGTCCCATTTATGAGGTCCTAAAGCTATCTCTTTATGTCCACTAACGCTGTGTTTGATATTGCATGTTTGCTGCCCTCAATCTCTTTTGTATTTACCTCTCTTGGATCAATATTCTCAGGTTTGGGGGCTGGGGTTTTTTTCTTATATCTCCCTTTTGTCATGTTTTTGGTTCCTTCCATACAAGTGTACAGTGTAATTTCCAGCCCCGTTTCTTGTTGGTTAAGGCACCTCTAGAGTGCTCAGGCTAGGAACTTTTGCCCTCTTCAGTTGGCTATCAGAGGTTAAAGTTTAAGCACAGGCAGTATGTGCTGGCTCCTCCCCTCCAGGCCAGTCAACCTTTGCAGGCCTTCACTGTGTCAGTGTGTGCCGATCTCAGGGAATTAATTTGTAGTGACTCACTGGGTCCTGGCCAGGGGTATGGCCCAGTCCAAGCAGATTCCACCAATCTGCTCAGCAAGGGTAGCAACCAACTGAAGCCACTTCCTTATGGAGTTAGGGCTGTCCTGCCCAAATCCAATATGTCATCCAGTTTTTTGCCCCTTTCCTGCGGGAGGTTCCCATTCCCATCACTCACCACATGTTGATGCCGGTCCCCAAGAACTGCTGGCCTCCCCGACCTCCAACTTCAGCAAGGCTGTGGTGCAAATTCACGGTGCCTCTGGGTGGGTCACGTGCAGGGCTGGGTCTGGGCGAGCCGCACGCAAGGCTGTTCAGCTCCACGCTCTGACGGCTCAAGCCAGTCGCTTCAGTGCAGTTCGGTTGGTCAGGTCAGTCTCCGGCAGGAATTCAGGTGGCTCGAGGAGGGCACCGTGCTCGCCGATCTTAGCTTCTCTAATGGTAGCCCCAGGACCTCATGTTCGAGCGGTTTTTTGCACTTTAATTTCTTCCTGGGTTGTGAGAGTCCATCTCTCTGTTTGGGTCTCTCCAGGGTGTTTTATTCTGGCATTTGAGCTGTCTCTCTCAGAGAGGGTCCCTCTCCTGCTACCTACCAGTCTGCCATCTTTGGACTTCCTCCAAGTGCTTTAATTTTTAAAGCACTTTGCTGAAAAGTACATTTCCTGGCACATTTACCCCCCCGTACTTCATTTTATCTCCCTTGGCCTGAAGATATTGGTAAGAAAAGCTGCACAAATCCAGAACCTTTGGGCACTTGCATTTCTCTCCTCAGTGAAGTCAAAACCTAAGGTCATCATTTAAAGTTATTTCGCATCTTTGAATTGGTTTTCTCATTTTGCTAGTTTGACATGCCTACCTGTCTCAGGGCTCACTGCTGATGTGAATTATTAAAGATAAAACTAGTAGACTGATCAAGTGGAAAAGTAGATTATAATGTGCAGAGACCTGTCAGCCCTAAACCCAAAACAAGAGAAAGCCTGGGCCAGAGACCAAAAAGAGCAAAGTGATTTCTGAAACACAAAACAGAATTTAGCACTTTTACTTTCTAGATGTACAATAAACACAGCTTTCTAGATGTACAAATAAAACACAACGATTTTTGTTCCTTTTTAGAGAAGGATCTTTGCACCTAAGGGCTTAGCTGTCCCCAAACAAACCAAGTGGAAATATAGTAACTAGGTCATTTCAACAAATATGCTCTCAAAACTAAATTAGCTCTGTAGCTAAAATATGGATGTTTTAAAAATTACGTAGAAAAAAATTGGCCAGAATTATATTTTTAAAGTATTAATTTATTCTCATTTGTTTCATAGAACTGACTTAGTTGAGTTTTAATTCATCATTTAATTCATCATCATCAGGAAAACATTAATGGTCTTCCTCCTAAAAGCATTCTCAAATGCTCCTAAAGAGACCATGACAGAAGGGAATGTCATCTGCTACAAGGTCAGGCATCAAGGCCCTGAGGTGATTCCCAGGCATTGACGGGGGTAAAGAGCAGCAGACTAAAACTCAGTGTGTTCTGAGGCCAGCTACCTTCCTACCAGCATCTCCCAGTTTCACATACAACCCATGGCTTTGCACGCATGAATCATTGAAATCAAAGGCTGGATATTTAATTTAGTGAAGGGAGTCTACTCTTCTTTTCATTTTAAAAATACAGATTTGGATGAGAATGCTGATGTCCCAGCAAGAGAAGGCCAGGGCTATTTTAGTTTGTCTCTGAAAAATATCCTAGAGAAGGGAGGGACAAAAACAGAGGTAGACACATCTGGGATGCTATTTTTAGCTCCTGGACTCCAAAAAGCCTCTGAAAAGCTGGAAGGAAACCAGAAGTGTGTTGGGAAGTGATTTATGAGTGTAGTGAAGGCAGGAAAATTATAAGAATGACTGGACAAGGTATAGCTGAGAACTCGAAAACCAGGGAGAAAGAGAAGCAGAAAAGAAGTGTCCACCTGTATCAGTCCATGGGATAACCACATGTTGTCATATAAACAAGACACTGGTCACATAGGGGCCTAGCTCTTCCAGGACCTTAAACCCAGTAGAACAGAAATTCTGAAGACCAAGCAGATTAGATTTCTTTAAAGGACTGTAAAGAAATATAACACCTGGGCCTTAGTTCTAGCCACTATACAAGAACAGCTTTCCATGTGGTGAATACCTGTCTAGATTATATGTCATGCTACTCCCAGATATTACAATAAAATCTATAGATTATACAAAACTTTTTGAAAAAGAAATATTCAGATTACAGATATTTTTAAGTCGCAGGATCATATAAGGGAAATCTTAGTTAAATGACTAAGTGCGGACATTTTAATCCTGAAGAACTGTAATAGTTTCTTTTGATTGAATAGTAATATAACAATTTATTATGATGTTTTAAGATGATTATTTAAACAGAGCTATGTAGATCTTTGTACTTTATAGATCAGTTCTCTAACATTGTTGTGCATTAGAATCATCTTGTGAAATGTAATAATGTGCGGATTCTGATTGGTAGATCAGTGAGGGACTTGAGATTCCTAATGAACTTTCCATGAAGCCCAAACCACTAGGGCAGGCTCCAACAGGAAGAGGGACGCTGTAGTCTTTGAAGGAGCCTCTTTCCTATGCTCAGACCTGGAAGACTGTCAGAAATGATTACTACCTGGCATTTGGTGCACGTCCTTTCCTCTGCAGGAGAGTGGAGTCCAATAAAGAAAGATTTTTGTTAACACATTATTAATGACTCAGCACTTGCCTTAATGCATAGAACATGAGGAGTGAATACTGGTTAATTAATTTCATCACCATTTCCAAGAGGAACCAGTTCTCACGCTTTAAAATTAAGTCTTGACTTGCAGAAAACTGCTGAACATCATAAATAAACTATGGGCATAAAGAACTTGTGCCTGGTGATTCTGGTTGCTTTTCACTAGCAGTGCCTGGGCTGCGGTCACTGATAGCACAAGGTGGCCTGTGTGTGGCTGGGGAAAGTTCAGCCCAGAGACTGAGGGAGGCCAGGAAGTAAATGTACTTAGAGTTAATGTCTTAAAAACTGCTCTGATCATATGCTTCAGGACATCGCACATACTCTTGGGGAAATGTTTTCTTACTTTCTTTTCAGAAGTAAAGTGAATAAACAAACACAGACATTTACCTACCTTCTTAGTGAAAATTTACCACATATCCAATGTTTCTTTTCATTAGTTTGGCTTGAAACTAATAGTACTTGCCAACTTTTGTGTATGCATTTGCTGTTCCAGTTTGAATATTTTTTGAGCCTGTACAAATCTAAAAAATACCTATGTATCATGCTGTTGAATGTTCATTAATCTTTGGCTCATGGAACAAAAGACTTTCAAATTCAAATTTATGTCTACGCTGCTCATGAATTCCATTAAGATGGCCTTAGAATCTTATGGAAATGAAGTAAGAAGCAGGGAATGCTTGATAAACTACTAGAAATTAAAGAGGAAGTAGTATACTCTTCCTACTAGATATTGTTTTCTTGATGTATTCCCCAATATCAGAGCCTTTCATATTTCAGAGACTGCAGGAGAATTATCAAAGGATGTTAAGACTGTCTTCAGAGTTATTCAAAGCATGGCAGGAAATGTCATAGACTCGGAGGTTACTTTTTTTCTAAAGTTCCCTTACCAAAAAGGTTACAAATGCTTTACTTTTCCCATATTGTTGTCCCAGTGAATCTGTCCTTCAATGATCTTTTGAAAATGTCACATCTGTGTCACTCTATGGCAGTCACTATCACCCATGAGTACTGAGCACTCGAAATGTGGCTTGTACAAACTGAGGTATTCTTGAGTGTAAAATACATGCCCAAGGGCCAGAGATTTAGCTCAGAGGCACAATCGCCTGCATGGCATGTGCAAGGTCATGAGTTCGATCCCTGGTAGCAAAAAAATAAAATATATGCCCAATTTCCAAAACATAGTTTAAAAAAGAATATCAAAGTTCTCAAAATTTTCATATTGATTTCATATGCAAAAATGCAGTAGTTATTTTAATAATATTATCAAAATTAATTGTACTTTTTGTTTTTCACATTTTTGGAAGTAGCTATTTTAAACACAGGTAGCTAACATTCAACTTCTATTGGACAATACGGTTGTGTTTAGGATCTTCCTAAATCACTAAGTTGCCTGGGGTTGAGCTCTAACCTGTGATCCTACTGCCTCAGACTCCCCAGACTGCTGGCATTACCAGTGTGTATCACCACACCCACCTTTAACTTTTCAATATGTTGTTGCCCTTACAGAGGTGGTCTCTTGGCCTCACACTTGAGGACTACACCTCGTAACCAGGCCTGATGAAATTAGCAAGTACGTGGAAGGATTTAATAAATACATGAATGGAAAAGTGTTTAAAAAGAAATACACTAAAATGTTTAGAGAGACTTTTTTCCCATGAAATAGGATATCACCATCACTTTGTGTGTGTGTGTGTGTGACTTACAATTAAAAGCAGACATCAGATTTTCCTGCACAAGCTGTGAACTCCATCCCAAACCATAGATCAAGCACATCTTGTGAGAAAGGTTTTCAAAATAACAGTATTACACGAGGAATTGAAAGCCCTCCATAGCCAAATTCAACAAAGCAGGTACACTGTTGGGAAATTCTAACCTGTCCATTGAATTCCCATTGTCCATTATATGAGTCACAGGGTGAACCTCCTAAAACAGGCCCTTTCCAAACACCTACTGAATTGTAGGCCTGTAATAAAGGATTCGGGAACCTGATTGTTTATCTGTATTAGAAATTCTCAACCATGAAAGCCAAACAGAAATTCTCTGAAACATACAACTGTTCTGAATCCTTCTAGGCCCCTTCCAAGCTAAACTCCTTGAGAAAACAACCAAACTCATGACTCCCCCACTCAACTCACTCCCATCTGAACAGACTTCTCTTTTCCTACCTTGAAACTGTTTTTGTACTGATGGGCACTGACCTCCTAACAACAAATTTAATGGATAGTTCACAGTCCATATCTTTCCTGACCCCTTAGCTGTTTTTCACACAATTGACCAATGTGTCTGTTACATAGTCTTTGCTTGATTTCTGGATTCCATATATTTCTGTTTCCCCCCATATTCTCAGGTTCTCCTGAATCTCCTTCAATGGAAGCTCTTTTATGGAGGCAAGAGAACCTGCTGTCTTTCTGCCATAAAATCCCCTATCACCAATGTCTTTTACAAACTTCTGCATGTAAATCAATCATCTTCTTAAAACCTTGTCTCTTACTACAGGTTTGGTAATGCTCTCCTAGGACCTTCTCCCTTCCTTAAATTCAAAATATTTGGTCAACAACAATATAAATTTGCATTCTATTCACCATCATACATTTTTCTTCTAAAATTGTCTGGTTTCTTTGTTTGCTCCTCCAATTAGACCTTATCTGTCTCACATTGACCATTGTATTTTTAGAGTCTGCAGGAGAACCTGGCATAAATCAATCTGTGTTAGTATGTTTTTGCTTGCGAATAACAGAAATCCAACTGAAAAGCACCTAAATAAAAAAGAATGTGGTCTATTCCATAACTAAGGTCCAGCATAGAGGACTCTAGGGGCCCGTGATGTTCTTCTGCTCTCACTGCTTTTATCCTCTGGGTCACCTTCATCCCAAGGAAGGAATCATTCACTGCCAGGTCCAGACCAGCAAATCCTGTTAGAGAGGTGAATGAAGACGCATGAGATAGGGAATAGCTTTGTGAGGGCGGGGGAGGTAGGGAGGTGGGGGGGGTGGAGGGGTTTGGCAGGGGACTCCACCAGAATGGATTGAAGCCCTAAACTAACTGAAACTCCCAGATTCATTGAGGAACAACAAAGGAACAAAGTTTTGCTGAGTGCAGATGTTTGTCTTAGGTAACAAGTTGGGCAAGCAAAGAATGGTGACAGTGTGACTGAATAATTAACTTTTATCTGATTGTCCTGAGGGAGCTGCCTTGTTTTCCCCATGAGGCTGGCATCTGCCTGAACTGGCAAAACATCCTGTCTTTAATATGTTTCAACTCCTCAGGTTAGCAGTCCTCTGCTCCCCCAGCCAACATGAGCAGACATTGATCTACTGGGTGTTGGAAGAAACTCTACAATTCATGAATGCGGTATGTCTGCCAGTGGGAAGCAAGGGAAACCAGACAATCTCTGTTCAAGAAGGAGTTTCTGTGCTTTATATCTCTGTGCCTCCTGTTCCCAGTGGATAAGCAACAATAGTAACTGGGTTGGTCATTTTATGTACTCGGTTGTGAGGGAGGAACACCCACTTGACATACTTTTCCAGAGATAAAAAGTTCCTGGGTTAGATTATATTTAAAGTCAATCTGATCCAATGTCTTATATATTAACAATGCATTATATATTAATATATGGTGTGATTATAGAGATCATACTTAACCCAGTATAAGAAAATATTCCTGAGATTTTTATTGTTATTAAAGAGGTAGGAATTTTTTTCCATTCCTGTAAGTCAAGATATTTCAGGATCTTGCAAATTACATGGCTCTTTTCTACTTCCTAATTCCAATTTTTGAATTCCTGAGTAGTCAAGTGTTTTTCTGTGTGGTTTTGTTAAGTATGATCTTCAATCCCAGAGGTTAAATGCTATGTGCACACACACACACACACACACACACATACATATATATATATAACTTTATGCAAGCGTATATGTTGTAAGTTAATGCAGAAAGACGGTGACACTATAGTTTTGAATGTACACATGCACAGAGGCATGCTGGTACTGTATTTTTTTTTAATAGATTGCCCTCCTTATTACATTTAAATTCTTCTGGCTAGTTCACATGGCCCAAACTCCAAATGAGAGCAGTTAAAGTCAAGGTCATTTCTCTTTCTTTGTGATGCAACCCTGAATGCTTCCTACTTGCTGTTTCCTTCCTCTTGTGTTTTCAAATCCGTTTCCTTTCCTTTGGTTTAGCCTGCTATTTTTAGTCCAGTGCCTGTCTTTTGGATTTGCCAGTTACATTTATCCCAGATTAAATCCTCAGCATTTTCTCAAAGCCTTGCTTGAACTCTGCCCTGGCTGGTTCTCCTTGATTGCTTGGACTATCAGGCTCCAGGATACTAAATTTTCCTCTCACCCTGCCTTGAGCATGAATACCTCTCCCTTTCCCCTATCTTCTCTTTTTGTGTTGACACTGTGTCTTTCAATTCATCCTGATCTGAGCAGTGAGTGAGTTATCTAAACCCTAATTTCTGTCCTTCTATCACTCATTGCAGAGCAACCTACACAAGGAGGCACTGAATTTGTATGCTGTGAACACCCTGAGACCCGGGTTCTGTTTGACTCGACTTGAGCCACATGAGTTTATCTAACTGAGGAACAGGCTGACTCCACACACACCAATATCTGAGCTGAATTGTTTGAGTCATTGGGTTTATTTAATTCACACTTACCTAGGTGTAGGATCTAAAGTGGCTCCATATTTGAAGCTGGGAAAATAGTAACATCAATTATTAAGAAAAAGTAACCATAATTTAGTTTGGGGTGAGAGATTTGATTGTAAAAATGAAAGGGAAAACAGGGTGGAAGCAGCATCAAAGGAGCTTTGCTAAATGCATTTGAGAGGTCATTAAGGGAGTAACATTTGTATGCAAGATTCAAGCTGCTTCCTAGGGATGTGAATTTTGGTTACCATCATCCTCTGCAGGAACCTAGGACAGATTACACTGTACACTGAGACTCAAGATGTATATCAAAAATTATTGGAATCTTGCTTCATGGATATTTTTGCCAAGCATACACATGCATTTCCTTATTTTTTTTATAAGTCACCTATTCTCAACTCTAACAGACGTTTCCCCATAAAAGAATTTTTACTGCTTTATAATAAATCCATGCTATTTGTTCATTTAAGCTCCACTTTCCCTTCTTTATTCAGAACATTCAGAGGTATTTGAACTTGTAATCCTGGATTGCAGTTCCTAAGACTCATAGTCTTTTTTCCTTTGCTAGTTTTTCAGTTTGAATTGATCAACTCTGTAAAGAGTCAGTAAATATGCTTAGCTTGTGGCTTTACAGGTTGTGTGGCAAATACTCAGCTCTGCAGTGTGCAGGCTGCCACAGACAATACCACATGAGTGGGTGTAGCCATATACCAGTACAATTTTATTTACAAAATTACGAGTTGTGCCAGACTTAGCCCTACCTGTAGTTGGCTAACTCCTGATTTAGATGACCAAGGTATAGTGACCAAAGTTCTTATGTGGTCCAAGGCATATGCTATGCTAGCTGGATGAAAAGGTGATGGGTCCTGATTCCTGAATGTTCAGTGTATGTGGTGGTGACAACTTAACACACTTTAAGACCTGTTAGGCATTTCAGGGATTAGACTACAACATTTACATGAATTTCTAAGTGGACATGTGTGACTTCAAAGGACTATGGAGTTTGTTGAGACAGTTTCTTGGGAGTGAATTTTTGGCTCCACTCTGCTATTAAGGGAATTTTGGTGAGAAAGTCAGAGAACCACTAACGCAGAGACGCTTACATAACTAATTACTGCATGGGAACGTCGCTATGGTCTCATTTAATCACATGCCTGCATTTTCCCAGAGATGTCTGAAATGTGGCTAGTGCTGGTATCATCACTTTGAGACACAGGTATTTTGTGCTCTTCCAAGGTTTTACAAAGCTTCTGACTGCAGCTCCCTAAGAGTCTCACATTTTCTCTGTCAGTTTTCACGAAAAAACCAAACGATCAACAGTTTTGAAAGTGTCTGCTGTCATTTTCTGCAGTTGTTTTGCATATTTGCTGTACTTAGTATATCTTTTCTGGCTCACTCCATATCAAGCATTGTAACTCCATATGCAGGCTCCTGCTTATTTCACTTACGTGACCCTCAGGTGATCAAGACTGTCTCATATTTTTTGGTCATCTGCTTCTCTTAGGTCTTCAAAGGTCTTATTCAGACTACAGACCAAAAGTATGAACATCACCAGTAATTTATTAGAAATGCAGAATCTCAGACCCCACTTGAAAAAGCTTTACCCTAGAATAAATTACAAGACATAAGGCAATGGTCTAACATGGCAGAAGGCCGAATTGGGAACGCTTACCCCAATGGCCACTTTCTCCTTTCCCTTCAGCGGATTACAACTTCCTCCATCCTTTCCCTGCGTATACGAAGAAAATTCCAATCAGTTCCTAGTGTGTCATAAATGCCCACCCCAAGCGCCACTTCCGGTCAAAGGTTACGTATACCCCCAGCCCTCCGTAGCCAGGCGGAGGAGAAAGCCAAACCATTGCGGGTTGTAGGCTTCTCTCCACACCCTTGAATAAAAAGGCCATTTGCACTTTTTCTTATACTCTGCTTCTCTGTTGCTCCAGACCTAATTGATACGAATTTATATTTACACGGAATTCCCAATTTTTAATTAAATTTAATTAATTAATTAATCAAGTTTTTGGTCAGAGCCAGGTATCAAACCCAGGGCTCTCATGTGCCAGACAAGTGCTTTATGAACTGACCCACTTCCCTTACTTTACCATTCAATTTTTATATGCTATGATTTTGAAGTTTATATGCCAACTTGGCTGGGTTATGGTGCCCAATAGTCTGGTCAAACATTAGTCTAAATGTTGTGATGATGGTTTTTTGCAAATGTGATGAATATTTCCAACCAGTTAATTTTAAGTAAAGGAGATTATTCCTAAAATTGTGTGTTAGCCTCATCCAGTTAGTTGAAAGCCTTAAAAGCATGGTTTATTGGACAAACTGGATTTCTGAGTTTTCAGTTTGCTGATCTGATGTACAAATTTCACATTTACCAACCCTCACAATTATGTGGACCAATTCATGAAATGCACACATATATATACTCATTTATATGTATAGCCTACAAGTTTTGTCACTTTGGAGAAACTTAACTGATCTATGTGCCACATATGATCACTCATGGGCAACTATATAATTTAGTTTGACTACATATTTTGGTTTATTCACCCATTCACTAATTTATGAATTCAATTAGTAGATACTTTTGATATTCATTTTGTATCATATATAATGCTGATAATTTGATTACATAAAAAATAAGCCTCAAAGATCTTCTATTTTGGTAAGAGAGGCAGCAAGTAAATCAAAATCATGACCCACCGTTCAGTAAGGGAGCCACAGAGTAAGTATCAAAGTGGTCCAGAAACAATAGCTGGAGATGGCCAGCGGCAGCTGTCAAGAGGAAATATTTTGAATAAAAAGCAGCTTTAATCTGTGCCAAAATAATTTGGCAAAGGAAAAGTTACTTTAAACAGTCATTAATACTTTAAAATCCAGTATGTAATATCCTCTGTACACATACATCACAGCAAAACAACAGGAGCTTTCCTACCTGGGAACAAACAACATCAATAACAAAATCATATGAAGAAATAACAGAAGAATGTGTGAGTGAGCAGTGAAGTTTTGTCACATTGGCTTGTCAATTATCTTTTATGTACAGAAGACTAATTTAACTTCCTTTTCTTTTCCTTGTAGATACGGATGTTTTTGCAAAATACAAGAATTCTGATCTTTTATCTAATTTAATGCTGTTCAGGTCAGAACTCACCATATGAAATTAACTTTTTTTCTTAGATGTCTTTTAAGCAATCACAAGTTAATTTTCCTTCTTATATTAAATAGAATGATAAAATTATGAAACAAAAACCTAAGAAATTGAACAAATGAACCCTTGGTTTGTTGTTGGCTGAGTCATTAGACCTAAGAGTTCAGTTTTGACCTCTGACTATACGAAAGCTGCATTGAGCTTGCTATCATTTTTCATTATTGTCAGAAAGTACCTCAACGCTGGTCTGTATTAGCTGCTTGTGTTTACAAATGAGAAATTGGAGGCAACAGAGGCAGCGAGATTTTATTCTGTGAGTCAGCAGAGCCCTGGAGGGCCAGGAGGAAACATGAGCTGCGGGTAATTTGGGGTAAGATGGTTCTTAAATCAGTGAGTGACCTTATGGAGAGGTAAATTTGAAATGAAAGACTATAATTAACTCTCAAAGCTGGAGCCTTGCTATGTCTTATTCATTATGGGATACTGAAACTATTCTCTTCTAATTTTAAAAAATAAGCACAGGAAAGTTGATTAGAAGTAGAAACCTCTGTGAGCTGTGCATATGTAATGAAATCATGCTGATGGCACTGCTGGTACTGTGACATGTACTACTGGGCTAGCTAAAGTAATGCAGTAGGCATCGCCGTTCTAGTGCATATGAATTATGCATATGTATTAGTGTATTCTTCAGTAAAGAGACTCTAAAGTCATCCAGAAAAAATGTAAAAACCTGAAAAACACAAGACCTCAGAGTTCACTTCTCCAGTGGGTGGGAAGCAGGCGCATTTTTGTGTAAGTGATGGAGTTGGAAGTGGACTGGAGCAATGACCTACAATGGTAGCTCAACGCAGACCTAGCAGGATGAGAAACTGATGGAGATGAGTAGGTGAGACGTGCAGTTGCAGCCAGCTCTGCTTGCTTTGCCTTCCTGGGCAAGTCCTCTCCTGTCTATTTCATCATCTGCAATGAGAGAAGAGCAGGATTTGGTTATCTCCAGAGATTCCTGCAACACCTGCACCCTCTGATGGTATACTGATGTGATCTGCTCCTACAGGGGTCGTAAGAAATACCCACTCCACAGCCATCACCTGCGGGGCCACCTCCAGGCAAATACCACTGAACTGCAGGCGCAGCACTGTCATTGCCTTCCTTTCTTGTGGTAGTGACCACTCCTTCCCCAGAACTGCTATCCCTGCTATCCTCCCAACATACGATGGAGCTCAAATCCCGTTCTCCCTACTGACTGTGTGCCTGTGGTTGTTCACATTTATTACCTATGTGACTTAAGGTCTTTCTCACCCTCGGTTTCTTCATCCATCAAATGGGTATTGTATCTTATGCACGTTAATTGGTATGGCTCTAACGGTGACACTGCCTTAACGAATACCTACAGCAGTGACTACAAATGTCTTAGAGCTTTCAATAATATGGCCAGCCTGCTGCAGCGCACATGCCCTAGGTTCACCACCACTGACCTACAGCAGAAGAGACTGAAGAAAAATGTTAGTTCCTTTCCTGCTGTTTCCACACTTTGTACTTTATTCATGCTTAAAGATAAGGATATGCACCCCAAAAATCAAATTTTAGAGAACATCAAATGATAAAGGACAGATTTGGCTTCTTACCCTTGGAACTCCATTATATAGGCAGTTATATATTCTGCTTAAACAGTTGGCCCAGACCTAAAGTACTCCATCGATTATCTTTTGAATAGGTAAGAAAGGGACTTAAGCCAGCAACCCACTAAAAGCTGACTAGCCTAAGCAGCAGGATGTAGGTTCCTTATACAAGTCTGACATCACTCATTTCTCCCATACCTATGTGGTGAAAGAGCTAAATTAGAGCATAGAGATCTTTGCAGTGCGAGCAGTACCAGAAGTGTAATGGATACTGATGTAATACTCAGATGGGCCACCAGAAATCAGGGGAAGAAAGGGAGGCAACAGATATGTGTAGCACTAAGCCCAGGACTGAACGTAAAGGCGTGGTGAAAAAAGTATGGTGATTCTTTTTTGTACATTTAAGGAAATGGTAAGAAACTGAATACAGTCTCTGAATACAGACTTTCTATAGGCAGCATTATTGTTAGAGACTGGTAAGTGTCAGAGACTGGTAAGTCTCTGAATACAGACTTTCTATAGGCAGCATTATTGTTTTCTGCCAAAACTGGAATCTTCTGCAAAAATAAAATTTCTTTTGGGGACAGTAATAGGTGTTCGTTGACTAGGAAATCACAATTAAGCAATATAAAAGTTCCTAACCATCCATTAAATCTGAAAAGCACCACGCACTTATATTTGTGTAATGCATTGTTCAACTTTTTTGGAAAAAGTCTGCTGTAAAATGCAAATGCTCTGAGGTCAAAGGTTCTGTTACCATTACCTAATAGGTCGATTCTCTGTGTTCCACCCCCCCCACCTCTCCACCATTGCAGCCTCCAATTCTTTAGCATTTAGCTTAAATATTAAGAAAATAAATTATGTTAAGAGCATGGTAAGGAAAGCTTAAGATGCCTTATCCATTTACAATGTCAGAATTCTCATTTTGTAGAGAAGAAATCCAAGACAGAGAGATTGTAAACCTCCTGAAATCACACACTAGTGACTGTGACAGACAAACCAAGTTACCAGTCAGAGAATCAGGAAAGATTTTAAATGTGCTGCCAGTTTATGTAGATGCCAAACACAAAGACAGATTTAGAGGACTCAAAAATGAGGAAGGTGTGACTACTGACCTTACAGTGTTCGTTAATGAATGAGGGCGGCAAACTATTTCTCCTTATTCTGCGCTAGGTAGAAGCTCTGCATTGTAAGCTTCCACTTGCTGCGGCAGATGCCCAAATAGTGAAGCAGCCAACACGAGCCAGTGTAAACCAAAGGGCAGAAAGGTGCTAACCTTGCTACCATACTTACTGCATGAGCGATTCTTCCCTTCCTCTTCTCTGACAAACCAGTAAAAATACCTAGGATCCATTGGCAAGTTTTACCCTATGGTGCCATCTCCTGCTAGCCTACATCCATGGATATACATCATTAGTTTACAGCAATGTACATCTCTACATGCTGTTTCATCATTTTGTACTGTGTATGGTTTCCATAAAGACAAGGCTTATAATGTAGTGATTGTCAACCACGTATTTCAGTTTTAGATTCTAATAAAACATAGCTCTAGGCTTCTTACTGTGAATAAATATGAGCTTGGGCTTTCAAGTCAATATGCCTTAGAAATTTCTGACTGTAACCCTATAAAAAAGACAAGCATCATTTGCAAGCATAGTGTATAAGAAATTCAGGGTAAGTCTGGAACTATATAATTAAATGAAGCTATCCAAATGAATCATTGGAATTATTGCTGTTACTTAAGCTACGTGTATTTTCTCACATCAGTAACTGTGTGATGATGCGTTGGTGCCAAAGTGAGTAGGCGCTAGCACAGGTCAGCCAGAATCTCAGCTCTTATTCTAAACCAGTGTGATGAAACAGTCCTGAAGGGGACAGGGTGCTGCTGTGGTCAGACTGTGGCATACCCACAGAAGTCAGCAAGCCCGATCAGCTCCACAGTAAGAGTTTAAAAGGCTGGCAGGGAAATGGCAGGATTATTATTATTATTATTAATTAATTTATTTATTTATTGGTACCTGGGATTGAACTCATGATTGCGTGCTTGCAAGGCAGGTGCTTATGCCACTGAGCTAAATCCCTGGGCCTTGACAGGATCTTTTGTAAGAAAGCAGAGGTAAGTGGACCTACTTGAATATGAAATCTTGACTTATTTCCCTCCATGAAAGTATTAAACTTTTAGACTTTTCAGTGGGGGAGGGCTTTGAAAGAGGCGTCTATTCTCATAATATTCTTTGATTTACTCTAGTAAGATAGGTTAACCTAGGGCAAAGAACCAAGTGTGGTAATAGGGGAATGAGTACTTTCACTTGAAGGTAAACATGGAAAGTCAGGTGCTTAAGGTACTCAGGCTAGATTCACTGACTCAGAATGAGCATCCTAATCACTTAATGTACTTGGGATTCTTTTCAAATTGGCCAGGTTTGTATAAAATTAGAGAGCAGTGTTTTCCCTGTCCTCCATCTCCTTTCACTCCATATACTCCGATAAGTCCAGTGAACAAGTACCTGAGGACTTTATGTGAAGGAAAGAATGAAGTAGTTTGGAGGGGCTGCAGATTCTCAGGAGACAGTGGCAACCAGACTTCATTCTCAGTCTAGTGCCCACTCCTGGATACACTGTTCAGGGTGTGACCAGTAGAAAAAATCTTCATATTAGTGAACTCTTTTTAAAGTGAATGCTCTGAAGAAATAAAAAAGAGAGACAAGAAATTCTTGGTGGAAAAAGAAATAAAAAGTAAAGATCACATAATAACCTGACCCAATAGTAAAGCATATTCTTAAAAATTCTTTAAACAGAACAAAAGAATAGGAGATAAAATCCAAAAATACATAGAAAGTACAGACATATATTAAAAGCCAGATATAGCAGAAAATGTGTTACTTGATGAAGGTGGCATCTCAATGAATGTAAGGAAAATGGACATTTTAAGAAGTGATACTGGATATCAAGACATCTCAGAAACACAAAGTGGGATTTATACCTCATATTGAACTACCAGGATATATTCCATATGGAACAAAAATTTAGATGTTAAATGAGAAGAAATTTTAAAATGATTGAAAGAGATAATGTGACTTTTTTATAACTAGAAACAAGAATTTAAAAAGTCATTAATAAGATTAAAATTTATTTATAAATGTACTTAGGTCAAACAAAGATAAACAAAAAAAATTGACACACTGGAAAAAGATTTGCCACACATGTAACAAAAGACTAATCTCCCTCATATATCAAGAGCTTCTAGAAATATACAAGAGAAAAATGCAATAGAAAAATGGGCAAGAATGAACCAAAGCTTAATACAGCAACAAAATGACTAATGCATATGAAGAGACAGCCAACTCCTCAGTAGTAAAAACGCATGCAAAATTAACCTATACTGAAGTACAGTGATCAATTATAAAAATACAAATGCCCCGTGTGGCCTGATTGCTGAGCAATAAGTAATGCCGTGTATTGTTGATGGGATCACAAACCAGAGTTAACAAATCAATTTGCAGTTTCTATTCAAGTTAAAAATGAATATTATACACTTATATAGACCAAGCAAATGCACTTCTGGATGTTTACATCTATTTTCCACTATTGTACCTGAGGAAGTCAACTGAAACAAGTAGACATTTATTTTGGCTCATAGTGTCAGCAGTTTCAGCCCATGGCCAACTGGCTCCATTGCTGTGGGCCTGTGGCAAGACTGAAAAACATGGTGCGGAGTGTGTGGCACCTTTGCTATTCCTTCCAAGAAGGACAGAAAGAAGGAGCTGGGAAGAGCGAGAGACAAACAAACCCTTTGAAGATAAGCCTGAGTGACTACTCCCTTCAAATAAGTTCCGCCTCCTAGTGTTTCAACCACTCCCCAACATCCCCAAACCTGGAAGACCAAGCCTTTGGGGAACTGTCTAGATCCAAACTAGACCAAGAGCAGATGTCTTCCAGCAAGATGTGTTTAATAAACATATATGTACATGAACTCTGTGCAGCTGTGTACTAAAGGGGAAAAAATCCCATGTAAACAATTAGAAAAAGAGTTTTATGATTTGTAAGGAACAAAGAGTGCAGTCTAGTGTATAGTATTCCTTTATGCATGTGTGTCTGGGAGTTAATAGACAAGAAGTTGTAACTAGTATTCATATGTATTGCTTTATCCAAAAAGAAACTCTAAATATCTAATATATTTCTATTAGTAGCTATTTGGGTTATGAAAGGATGGTTCTAAAAGAATGAATCTCCAAACTATTGTTGTATGTGGGCTAGAGATGGCTGGGAGGTCATAGAACTGACCAGCAGTGATAGCCCACTCAGTCCTAGGCATATGGCTTTGGCCTTACTGTCCCACAGTTCTCACCAGCAGAACTGACCGGCTTTTGGGCTGTAAGAGCACTGTATATTAAAAAATCAAAGATAAGAGTTAGAAGATAGACAAAGGAGACTTTGGAATAAATCTTGACCTAAAGTCTTCTGAGTTCTTCTCCTTTAATTCATTTGTTTCCCAATAGAGCAGTGAGTCACAGCCAAGGGTAGAGGTCAAGAAAGCTAAATATTGGAAAATGCATAGAAGCATCCTCCAAAGCAAAAAAGCAAATATATATATATATATATATATATATAAATTGTCTGACATAAAATGTCAAAGGTTGAGGCTGAGAAGCCATGTAAGATACCATGGAAAGGATGAAAATAGTAAGGCAAGGTAATTAGAGTCCATGTCGGAGCTAGAGATAATGGGTGATTTTTTAATATCCTGTTATGGCAGACGCTGTGATACGTAGTCTTGGGTGAAGCATGAAACAGATCTAAAAACAGGTCTATAGTTAAAAAATAACCATTCTTTAAATTCCTAGACTCCCTGGAAATCATCCCCTAGTGTTGGCACCTCTCAGCATTGCTCATTCCACTCAGCAACAGCAAGGTTTGATTTAGGAGAGACTCCGTCTAGAAACCCTGCAGAGACTCAGTGAGATTACTGCTCCCACTGTAGAAAGACTGCTGCCTCTACAACATAATTCAGCAAGTCTAAGGAGTCTCCTTTTACTGCCAGCAGCCAAGTGGAAGAGAGTGACATGCTGACAGTATCATGCTGACGTAAAAAGTGCCAGAATCCTGGGGAGGAGAGGCAGGGAAGGGGAACAGAGACACTGCAGGGGTGGGGTGGGGTGTGTAAGGTGAGAGTCCCTGGGGTGGCCGTCAATGGCTGGAATGAGGCCAGCATTCTAGGCCTCCTGAAGAGCAGAGAATCCTTTCCAATGGTCTGAACACAAAACAACACAATGCTTTCTGATGCCAGGAATGATAGCAAGTAATAAAAAATAGATAATCAGCAGAGTAGCAGGGGAACAGCCAGATCCTCCTGAAAGGAGCACCCTGGCTCTGAGACCTCTACCTGGCTTCCCAGTCGGGAGTAGCCCAGGTTCCCAAGAAAGCAAGGTGAGGACCAAATCAGAGCTGCAGCCAGAGGCGTTCTGGGAGTGGCACCCAGCTTTCTGCAGGGTGTGTGTTATTTATTCAGGGCTTACAGGAAAAGGAGGTGTGATCTACTCTGCCCTGTGGAGCTCTACCTGAGACTCGGCTTCATGGAGTTTTTCCTGGTTTCCTTATGCAACACTAAATAAATTAAAATAGTGGCCCTTGTGGATACTTTCCCACTCTTTCATTATTTTTTTTATTTATGTATTTATTTATTTATTTTTGGCTTTTTTGAGACAGGTTCACTATTTGGTTCAGGCTGGCCTTGGGCTCACTTTGTAGCCCAGACTGGTCTCGAACTTACAATGATCTACCTTCCTCAGCCTCCAGAGTGCTGGGATTAGAACAGTGGGTCACCATGCCCAGCAATTTTTCCATTCCTTCAATTAACTGTTACTGAGTCATCAAGTCATCATGTCACAATCTGTTTTTCAACTTGTTCTTGTTTCTGCTGGCTTGGATTATTCCCTCTTGACCTGCATCGTGAAACTCTGCTTGGTGCTGAGCAAGGAGATGGAACTTCTGCAGTTAGAACAGTGCTAGCGAGTTCAGGGGAGCCTTCTATCATGTTACCAAATATATCAAATAATCAACTTACTGTTTTGTCTCAGAGCGGGGAGGGTTACAGTCCATGATCAATTGGCACCATTGCTTTGGGGCCTGTACCGAGACAGCATGTCACAATGGGAGTGTCTGGGAGGGCAAAACCAATTACTTTAAGGTCAGGATGAAAAAGAGAAAAAGAGGAATGGTCTAGGGTCCCTCTGTCCCCTTCCTGGACCTAAAGACTCCCACTAGACCACACATAAAGGTGTCACCACTTCCCAATAGCACCATAGGCTGCAGTGGCCTGTGAGAGACCCTTATCCAAACCACAGCAGACTCACAGGTTAAAGTAACTCCAGCAGTATTTACTTATTATCTCTGACCATTAGTGTGTGCCAAGATAAGAAAATACCACTGAAGAATGACTGAAAGGACCATGCTTTTCAAGAAGTAAGAGACTAAGACTCTCTTTTGCCTCTGTCTTTTTGAAGGCTTACTAGCCAAAGTATTCTATGAAGAAATCAAGGTTTGGGGTTAGCTACTGTTGTAGTCAGGGCTTATGAGGAGAACAGTTAGAATCACAACACAGAATTTATAGTAATATTTTATGATGGTAACCCAGAGTTAACACAACGAAGTGCAGGAAATCTGTCCACAACACTAAAGACTCAGAATATTCAGCCAAGGTCCTGGATCCCACAGCAATGCTCTGCATGAGTCCAGATGAAGACCTAGAGCCCATGACAGTGCCTCCCATGAGTCCAACTGGAGGTCTAGAGCCCACAAGAAGAGCTCAAGCCAGTCTCTTTTACAGGTCTGTGCTGGGAAGGCCCAAAGGTAAGCAGTGAAAGCTAGAAAATTTATGCCAGCGGGGTGGGGAGCTGTGCTGATCGGTTTAAGGTTCTACGCTGGAGTTGAGAATTCACACTTATAATAAGAACCAGGGCTGTCCGGAAAAGCACCACAACCATCCTAAGCTACACGGGCGGAGGTCCCGAGCTCCTCTGACAATAAGAAGAGTCCAGTATATGCCAGTAAGCCAGCATGCCAAGTTTCTCCTGGAGATTAAACAGCACACATCTTCCCCTCCAGAGTCAGGAAGTGATGCTTGATGTAAGGACCAGAGCTCCCCCAAAGTGAACCACAGCCACTCTCACCAACCAAGGTCCCGAGCTCCTCTGATGACAATGATTGAACTCACACTGGGAAGCTAGTCATGACGAGCTCCTGGCTTGACACAACAACACTTAGAGAAACCCACAGCTCATCACTCATCTTCTCCACCTTTCTATTTATGCTGGCAACTTTCCTCAAGTGGACATCTACACTCAGCACCATGCTGAATGTTATTAAAATTTAGAAGAACTTTAATTTGTGTGATCTTTACTATTTTAGACTGCTAATATAGATTTTATTGACTAACTCGGGGAGATTGCAATGATATATTTATTTTAAAGACAAAAACATCAGAAAGATGACTATAAATTGTTTGAGATTATACAGCCAATAACACACATGAATTTTCTGATATTATGAATACTTCATAGCAACTAGAGGAACTCTGGAAAATTTCAGCAACAAAGACTTATTTAACACTCGTCAAGCACAGCTAGATGTTTACCTTCTTTACTTTCTTTAACCCTAATAATAATACAATGATGCTATGTGGAAGCCATCATTTCCAAAAGTGATTAATGGAGGATTATCTAAAAGACAATACATGTACATGACAGGAAGGTGGGAGCTCATTGATAAAAATTTGCAGTTACCACCTGCTTCATGAGTTGAAAATATAACCCTATCTCCTACTCATCTACTCATTATTAGAAAGTTTAGAATCTACTTGTAGGACATTATAATAACATGCTCTTTCTCTCTTCAAAAACCCTAATCAAAGAGAAAACTTCATTGTGTGGTTGGTCCACTCATCCTTGGGTCTAGGGTTCTCCCATAGTGTCTACTACTGTCCTGTGATGTGCTATTGCCTCCATGTTCCTGAGGTTCCTAGGGAACACTCTTTGAATCAGTGAAGTCCCTGTTAATTCTGATTCTTGCAAAGGCTGTTGAAAAACTACCTGACCTATTTAGTTTGTTCTTAAATACTTAGATACTGATCCCAAGACAAAGCCATCATGCCTAGAGCTTTGTTCTGCAGCACTGTCAGCCTCATTTGCTCACTGCACTAGTCAGCTCTTGGTAAGCTGCAGCCCATGTTATAATACAGATTCCACTTTCATCCGTGCGACTTTCCTTCTGAGAATTGTGATTTTTTCCTAACCAAGACATTTGTCATTCCCATTCTAATGCAGTAGGAAAGTTTTTCTAATGCTGAACCAAGTATATGATCTATTTACTTTCAAGCAGTTCTTTGGTGGCTGCACAAATTTTCTTATCATCTCCCCAAGACTTATTCCCATTTCCAATGTACTGAGAGGGTCACCTTAGGTAGAATGTACGTGGCCTATTCCTACTTCTCCCTGGGGCAGTAGGTACATATTAGTCTTACATTGTCAGAACTAATGTAAGCCCCTTAAGTAATTTCTTCTATGATATAAAAAACTTTTTACAAAATGATTTTGCCTCTATGCACAGAAGAAGTTGGCACAATTTTCAGAGTTCTAGCTCACCAGATATTTCTTGACTTTATGGGTGAATTCATTAATTGATGACATTGGTAATCATACCAATACAATCTGTTCCCCTTATATATATCCATAAAATTTTTCCCTTGAGATCTAGCTTACATAGTTTCTCAAAATACTGGCATAAAACACAAATAAACTATCTAAATAATTCCAGAACATCTTAATACCTAAATCATCCCTGTGGAAGTCACAACTCATAAATATCTCCATTCTGTCATCATACGGTTATGTGATATTAGACTTAGTTATACAGATATTATGTTTCCTAATGATACATTATGAGCAAGATAAAAATGTACAAATACTTCCAAAACAACAACAAAAATAAACAAGTTCCGAGTCATGGGAAACAGACTAGAATCTTATTTTGTAATGCTGAGATATTTCACATTATGCAAAATAATTTCCTTTACTCTGAGAGAAATACTAAATAATTAAATAAATGTCACTTTCTCAGATATATGGCATTAAACAATATGCTGTCTTCTTTTTTTTCCAACTCCCCATTAAAATAAAATATAATAAATTTCACTTTAAAGATATAAATCATAGGGGCCAAAAAATGGGAAAGGACAAGACAACATCATTTTGAAACTGGGAAAATGGGGCAGCAGACACAAGGAAAACAAAATCTAAAACTGGTGGTAAGAAGAGCTGAAAACCTATCTGATGCATATTACAAAATCTTAAAGATTCTGGAGTTAATAGCATTTGATTCTTTGACGAGGCGACCAAGAAAGATGAGCTGGCTAAAATAGGGAGAAGGAACTGAACTCAAAGAAAGTGGATAGAACCACTACCTGAGTGGTTGAGCCTCTTCACTCCAATAACAGGCTGAAAGTTGATTCTCTAAAGAGGGTAAAACAGAATCTCCAAACTGGGAGGTATCAACCATAAATAATGGTGGAAGGCTTTTCAGCAGTAACTACCTAAGTAGAACTCATGCATACTTTCTACTCCAATAGGAAGGTGTACACAGCTTACAGAAGGCATACAAATAGTTCACAGAAGCATTACTTTATAGTAGTTAGAAACTGAAACCAACTCAAATATTCAGCAACACAATGGATGGATTCATAATAGCACACTCTTCCAACAGAAACTTCCGAAGGAAATTTGAATGAAATAAAGCCTGAAAAAAGACATACCTATAAATTTCTAATCATAAAAGCATTCAAAAAAGAGACAAACCTAACCTTTTGGTATCAAGAATTTGGGTCATGGTTAATTTGGGGAAAGTTGGAAGGTGTAGAGCCTGGGAGGGGACATCAGGGAGACATTGTGATACTGGCAATCCTGTCCTTGAGATTAATGTGGCTATGTGGATATGCCCATTTTTGACACTGTGGAACTGTGTACTTACAATCTGTCATTTTCCCCATCAATACCATACTTCAACAATAAAATTCATGTTTTTAAAAAATGAGTCAACTAAAACACTAATAGATTACACATCAACTTCAGAAACCCAAATAAACCCCGTTTTCCTTATAGGGTTGGATTTCTTCATGAGTCTTGTCCTTGTAGGAAAGGAAGAGTAAGGGAGGCTGTTGGAGATGATGCTGTCCTGACAACGTCATAGTTTGGATAAAAAATGTCTCCAAAAGACTAATGTGTCCAAAAGTAGGGCTTTTGAAAGATGATTAGATAACAGGTCACTAATCTCATAAAAGAGCTAACCTACTGATGATTCTTAGCTGAATGGGCTGTTGAGAGGTGAGGCCTAGTAAGAGGAAGTGAGTTACTGGGGAGAGCGGGAAGATTTATCTTCCTCCCTCTCTGGCTCCTTTGCTGTCTTTCTCTGCTTGCTGGGTGCTGTGGGGTAAACAGAGCAGCTTTCCTCCACACATCCTTGTGCTGTGATATTCTGCTTTTCCTTGGGCTCACAACAAGGGAACCAGTTAATCATGGACTAAAACATCTGCAACCGTAAGCTGAAGTAAACCTTTTAGGGTAACAAAAAGCTAACTGTGGAGTCATGGATATACCTCAGTGACAAGCGTGAGATCATGAGTTTGATTCCTGGTACAAAATATATATATGTCTGACTGTGCCAGTTAAGTAATCTTAATTGTCATCTTGACTGGATTAAGAGATTCCTGAAGAGGTGACTAAACTATGTACTGTTAGGAGGTGGGGCCCAGTTGGAGGTGGGTCATTTAGGCTGAGCTTTTGGAAGACAACTGTCTCACTGGCACTTTGCTCTGCTTCCTAACTGCCGTGAAGTGAAACATTCCTTCTCAGACTCTTCTGCCATGATGTGCCATGATGAAACCTCTGAAACCGTGAGCCAAACTATACTGTTCCTCCTCTAAATTGCAGGTGTTGAGTATTTTGTTCCAGCAAAGAGAAAGCTGATGAATATACTGAGCAGCAACACATCCAGGAGCCTTTATTGAGAGGCCCCCATGGTCTAGATATCTAACACAGAAAGTCTTCACTTCTCCCTAGACCATTTTGATAGGCAGAATCACAAAATATCATCAAGATTCAGGTTCTTCGTGGATCACTTTCTCTCACTTCTTCAATTAAATACCAATATATTCAATATATTGATACAAAAGAATTTTTTTCTAGGTGGAATTAAGGTCTTATATCAGTTGATCTTAAGACAGGGGGAGTTTCCTGGGTGAATCCGTTTTAATGAAAGAAGTCCTTTTTTTTTTTTTTTTGTACCAGGGATTGAACTCATGACCTCACACTTGCCAGGGAGGTGCTTACGCTGCTGAGATAAATCCCCAGCCCAAAAGAAGTCCTTTAAAAGCAGAGATTTTCCTGGCTGCTCATTGTAGAGAAGCGCCAACAAATATGTTCGAGCAGTCCTGGAAGAAAGCCAGTAATGCCTCCAAGTAAAGTGCCTCTGGCACCTACAAGGAAGTAACTTTGAGCATCTTCTAGGAGCTGAGAACTGTCCCTGGGGAAAAGCTGGCTGGAACATGGTGACCACAGTCCTCCAGTAACTGGGGATCTTAGAAGAGGATCCTAAGCTCTCTAGGAAGACCAGAGCCCTAGTCAATATTCTGATTTCAGTCTGAGACCCTGATGTAGACCAGGCCCACCTTTCCTGGACTTCTCACCTACAAGAACTATTAGATAACCAATTTATGTTGTTTGAAATCACTGTGTTTTTGGTAATTTGTGGCAGCAAATAAAACTAATATGAACATTTTCTCCCAACACTTCTATCACACATCATCTCATTTTATGCTTCATATAAGAATTACTGCCTAGTAATAGTTGCATTCTTTCCATAATTCTGTAATAGAATTTTCTCACATTCTCTTGGTAACACAACAGTGGAACCCATATCAACGCCTTATTGAAACTGGGAACTCACTGGATTGTAACCTCAGCGAGTGAAAAGATTCAAAAGTGAAACTTAGATGATAAAGAATAGCATGAATAAAGTGAGCACAGATTTGTTAACCAGAAACATTAACATGAGTAAGTAATCTTGCAGAGATGAGTGGGGCACAGAAAATTAATAGCATTGTAAGTAAACTGTCATACAGAACTTGTTTCACTATACAAATAAACAATTTGCTTCTGCCAGGGTACAGAGAATTTACATGAATTTTAAACGCTTATGCTATTTTTTTTTTTTTTAACAGAGCGAATGTAAGCAGTGAGGCAGAGAAGATGGAGTTGGGTCTATTTCTAGGACAGACTTTAGGGAGGACAACCTCATGCTGCTATGTAAGTCTGGGGAGTCCTTTTGGCACCAGGCCACTGTCTTCACTGCATTACTGATAGAGCCAGGCGGTACTTCCGGTGTCTACTTCCGGTGTGCTGACTGTATGATTCCTGCATTTGACTCTTCCTGTTTTTCCTGGATCCTCAGCCCTTTACCATCGCCTGTGAAGGCTGCTTCATATTTCCGCTTCATTGTTATGTTCAACACAATGCCATTTTTTCAAAAAATTATCACAAACTTCGCGATTATATTAAAAATAATCTCCAGGACTTCAAGCATAGTCTCCGTATTAAAATGAGTTGAGTTTAAAAAGTTGTATTTTGGGAAAGATTGCCCATAGTTTCCGGCCGGCTGATTTATAAAAGGAGAGAATTCTAGACCTTTGTAGACCGCCAACAGGGTGTCAAGGAAGTTCTGAGAAATGACCTAATTAACTCAGCACATAATGGGAGAAGAAAAATGCCTCTGAAGACCTAAAAGCACAATGTGCCTTTGACCAGGCATAGCATTTACACTGAAAGAAAGTAACTGCATCTTAAGAAAGAAATGATCAGCAGGAAAGATAGTAAATGACAAACAAAAGCCTCATAGTGAATTCAGCAATAGTTAAGTGGGAAAGTGCACGGTTCATGGGTGGTAGAGCTTTTTAAGCTTCCCTAGACTTTAGAGGAGCTATTTCTCAAAACTCCGTTTTCTTTCTGATTTTTTACTGACAGGTAAAATTCTGGTTAAAAAAAAAAGTGAGTTTTTCAGGTGCGTTTTATGAGGAAAGAGGTTTTACAGATAAATAACAGGAGCACTGTTGGTTTTCTTACATTTAATGAAAACACTGGTTGTCAATGGTGTTCTGAAAACTTGATTTAGCAAATGTACAAGCTTTGTATTACCAAGACAGCTTCGCAAAAATTTTCCTTCAACCTATAAAGTATGTTTATCACTGGCCAATTTACTGGCAAAACAGAAATTAACTTACCTGTGGTTACCCCTGCAGTCACAGTAGTTCAAGAGCTGAGGAAGATGCCTGTGAGACTGACCCTACTGGCTTGTTCCCTGGACCCTGGAATGTTGGAGACCTTCCTCTCTGCTGGCTAGAAAATAAGGTTCAGACTCCTTAGACCAGTTTTTCTTCTTTCTCTTCACTACATTCTTTCACTTTAAAATTTATTTCTTCTGTGTATTTTTCCTTTGTTTTTAACCTAAGCTCGATCTGCATGTAATTTAGAAGTTAACTCCATAATGGGTTCACCAGAATAGGCGGTCTCTGTTCTTCCAATTGAAGAAATAATTCAGTTCACTTTGTTGACTGTTTTGGGATGTACCTCCAATGACTAATTTGTTTTATTTCGTGTAGGTTTTTTTTTTATCCCTGGTTTCTGCATATCCTCCTGGCCTTTCATGAGAAAAATAAGGATTTATTTCTCTTTTATATTCTCACCCTATCCCACTTGTTTTCTGATGTTTAGCATAATTTAATTATCAGAATTATTTATTTATTAATTTAATTATCAGAAACAAAAGTAGTAACTAGCTCTGCAAAACGGACTTTAAAAGTTAGATTTTTTTTTCGTTTAGAGACAACTTCTCCAAACTTTCTCCTGTTAAACACACAACCAACGCCCTCTCCTCTCCTCAGACCCAAAGAAGCACAGACTGTGCATATAGAGACACCAGGAGGCCTGGAGCCAGTTTCCTTTCTACGGAAAAGGGGACCATGAGCTGAAGATGGCTGGACATGGTAAAGCAGGTATGGAGATCCCAGGTGTCTCTGTGCTCCTCCTCCACTCTGTTCCTTAACATAAGCGACCCTTGCCCACCTATGTGCAGAGAGTTGGTGTTCTGAAGGAAATAGGCTGCTTCATCTCCTCCAAAGAGCTAGATTTGAATAAATCTTTTCCCCCTTTTTACCAATATATGACCTCCTTTGATTTGGTCATCAGCTATTGGGGCAGTGGAATCTGAAGGCATAAAACTAAAGTAACCAGTAACATGGTAAGATTTTGTGAACTACTTTCCCCTATTCATGTACTGAGATCATCATATGATTTTCCTTTTTTGTATTGATTGGTTTTCCAGTGCTGAACCAAACTGATGATTTCTGGTATAAATCTCACTAAGTTACTATTAATACTTGTATTATTATGAATACTTTATTAAATGCAATTCACAATTGCCATTTACCATTGTAGAATATTTTACCTTTTCCTTACAAGAAAAGTTTGTACTAGAATGATATAGTTCACTCATTTGCTTATTCTGTACAATCAGCCTGCCATATTCATGAGTTCTGTATCTGTGGATTCAACCAATCAAGGATCAAGAATGGTTTTTAAAAAGTGCATCTAGCAGGGGATTTAGCTCGGTGGTATAAGCACCTGCCTGCTGAGCACAAGGCCATGAGTTCAATCCCCAGTACCAAAAAAAAAAAAAAAAAAGCATTTATATTGAACATATAAAGGATTTTTTTCCCTTGTCAATTGCAAAGGACAATCATAACAACTACTTGCATAGCATTTTCCTTGTATTAGGTATTGTATACAAAATACAGATTATTGAAGCTGTGTGGGATGATGTGATCAATACTATGGAAATTACATCAGTATAACTTGAGTATCTGCAGATTTGGGTATCTCTAAGGGTCCTGGAACCAATCCCTGCTGGTTGCCAAGAGACAGCTTCATATTTACATTACACTACTCTAAACTCTCTGCTATTGTCTAAATTATCTCTTCAGGTGATAAGAGGTGTCTATTATTGTTAGGGGGAAAATAACAATCTGTTAGCTGTCAAATGTGCCAAGACTGCAGTCTTACGTTGAGCAATAAAGTCATTAATGAAAAGAGAAAGTTAGGAGAGTTTTATTGGAAAGATGGAGAAGAGTAACTCCTGGATTTCCATGAGCAGTCCTAAGCGGATGGCCACTGAGGCTCTTTGTCAAGAGTATTTTATACAGCAAAAGTGTCATAGAGGAACTATAACTCCTAACCAGTTAGTGTCGGACACGCCCACTTCATGTTCCTTTAAATCAAAGAGTAAATTCTGAGGAACATTGGGAGTTAAGAATAAGAAGTTTTATTGAGCGATCCTTCCTGAGAGACAGGAGGGATCCTGAGTAGAATGTCACTTAGACCTTTTGTCAGGGATAATTTATACAGCAAAGTCACAACGTGGGTATAACTTGGGTCAAACTGCAATCATCCTCTAGGATTACAAGTATAACCACTTAGCTAATATTGATCCAGTAGGCAAACAAGTCATGTAGCAAGGGTACATGGAAAGAATAAAGTCCTTTTCTGGAAAGCGAAGGTAGTATGATCCAGATGTTCCTATCACCCACCCATGCGTCTGATGCCTACCCGGGCTCACAGCACCAGGTGGTGCTAATTATGGTATAGGTTCAAGTGCTGTTTACCTCTAGGGGAGCAGACCTGGCTCTTGTATCTCCATGTTGAGGCCCAGCTCTCCCCAGATTTGCCTCCCGTCACAATTTTGATGTTTTTTTGTGCCAACTTCCTTGAGGGCCCATCCCTCTTTGACTGCATATTAATTTTTACCTAACTTAGATGTGTGTAACATTATAATATCAAAAAAGAGAGTTTGGGCTGTTCTCCAGTCTCCTTGTTAGAACTTATCCATGCTAATGCATCTTATTGTGATTTTAATCTGAATTTTCAGATGTATATCTTTCCATCTTAAATTTGTAGTTGTTTAATAATATAACAGTTCTATTCTTTTTTCTATTTATAATTAAATTGCCTGTAATTCTGCTTATCTGTGAAATAACTATTCTAGATACCAGTCCTTCAGATTGTATGTATTGTAAATCTCTTCTTCCCCTTTGTTTCCTTACTATCTTAGTACTATTATTGGATGAACGGAATATTGGGATTTTAATGGAGGAGAATTTATCCTTCATAGGACTGTGTACATAATATACAGTGTCTAGTGAAAAATGAAAATGTAAATTCCTTTGCTCAATACTAGTAAGAATTTCAAATCCGGCACAGAACATCGAGCTGAGAAGGAAGCCCTTTTCTCCTCAGATCCCTGAGTGACTATTGGAGTCACACACCCCTGAGGTTTGCCCTGCTGTCTCTTGGGTGTGTGCACTTTTTTAAGGCCCCCTCAGCAAATCCTAGTATTCTAAATTCATGTATATATTTTCTTAAAGTTTTGTTTTTTGACTTTACTTTTGTACCTAAAATTTACCTGGAAATGTGTGTGTGCATGCGTGTGTGTGTGTGTGTGTGTGTGATTAAATGAGATGTGGTGAAGATCAGTTTCTTTCTTTTATGTATATTCAGTTGATCCAGAAGAGGTTAACAAACATTTCCTTTGCATGTGGGTCTGCTTGTGAGCTATTGGTTGTCTTCTGTGTCACTACCACACTGCCTCGGTTACTGTGACCTGATTACATCAATATCTGGTAGCGAGAGTCTCTTGGTTTTGTTCTACATACTGAAGATTGTTCTGGCTCCTGTTAATCCTCTGCATTTATACAGATTTGAGAATCTGGATCTCCTTTATAACTATAAAAAAACAGCCTCTGATTTTGTTTTATTTTAAAAAGCAAAACAGAAAAAAAGGATAGGAATGATATAGAATTTCAAAAAAGGAAAAAAAAAGGAGGAAATTAACACTAGTTAATGTATTGTGTATTATTATATCAGAACTAGTTGTTCAGGTTATGAAATCTAGACACAAAAGTGAGCAATCAAACAATGACAGCACAAACTGTTCTTTTTGATGAACTAAAAGTGATTAGTATTATAGTTCCCTATGTGGCATACATTTACATACATACATTCATATATGTTTACCGACATACATATAATCTTTTCCTTTCTTCCTTTTTTCCTTTTCCCTATCCCTATTGTAATAATGAAAGGAAAAGAAAGTGCTCAAAAAGACAGGCACATGATTGTTAGTGACATTATGTATGGGAATTTATTACTGCATTTGTAAATTTTCTAATTAATTATTGCTGTTATTTAAAAAGACATTTACTTTTATTTAAAGAGCATATATCAGACGTCATTGCTATGTTCTTTCTATATCCTAATTCTAAAACTATAGGTGAATTTTTTAGGGGGGGTTCTACCTAGACAAATATCTTAATTGTGAATAAAAAATTTTATTTCTTCCTTTTAAATCTTTGTAATGCCGCAACCCTGACTGTACTTGAGGTTGAACTCAGTGCCTTAACAGCTGTATATCTTACTTTAAGGCAAGATTTCTCTAAGTTGCCTTGAATCTGAACTTAAACTTGAGTTTCTCCTGCCTCGGCCTCTCGGAGTGTTGGAATTACAGACATGTGCCACTGCATGACAAAACTTCTTGTCTTTTGTTTCTGTCTCTGGTTAAGCCCTCTAGTGAAATGATAACTAGTGGGCATTCTCAACTCAATCCTACCTCACTATTAAGTTATTATAAGATTTTTATAGGTACTTTTTGTCATTAGAAAGTCTTCTTAGGGACAGGATTTAGCTCAGTGGTATAAGCTCCTACCTGGCAAGTGTGAGGTAGTGAGTTTGATCCCTGGTACAAAAAAAAAAGTCTTCTTAGTTTTTTAGCTAATTATATTTTATTATGAATAAATTATGTTAACAAAAGCAGTTATGCATACATGGAGACAACAATGTGGCCAGCTCTCTCCTACTCTGGATCCTTGCTCTGAAGCAACAAAGATTGAAGTGACAAAACAGCAAGTGATGAGGCATAAATGGGTGCGTGCTTTATTAGAAAGAATCAAAAGAAAAGACCCTCCTCTGTGTGTGTGGGGGTGCAGCTTTGAAAGACGGAAAGGCCTTAGGTGTTTAAATCCAGGAGCTTTTATTGTAAAGTGCTGTGTTGCTTATGTTGTTCTGTTCTGATACGCTTTGTTCTGCCCTCTTGTTTTATTCTCTTTAAAATAAAAATTAAAAAAAAATCCAGGATCTTCTGTATGGGCTTTGGCACAGGTGGACGTGACAGAATGCAGGAATGCTGTTGGTTGCTGCTGGGCCTTTAGTGTCCAGAAAACAGGCTGTCTTGTGCACATTCCGGTCTTCCAAGGCGCAACTACTTTACTCACGTTAGTTCTTCAGGCTGACTGGTTTAAGCTCCAACCTTTAATTTACTTAAGTTAGATATCCAGGCCCTTTGCCCTATTTTCCTAGTTTCCTCCTATCCTTTGGGCCCAGTGTGATTTTTCTCTGCTATTCTGTAACTGTGTAGAATTACGTTCATGTCAAGTATCCCAAGTAGTTTATCAATTTCATAAACTTTCCTCCAGGTTCGGAAAAAACAAAGTTTTGCCTTGATCTCTCTTACAATTTGGTTATTTTCTGTTTCAGTCTCTACTTTTTTCTTTTGCTTTTTTGACTTCAGTTTGTTATTTTTACCTGTTGAAATTGGTTTTCAATCTTTCTTCTTTCTAATGTATGACTTTGATAAAGATGCAAAGGATTAGAGAGCAATAAAAAATAAATCTTTCAGAAAGTAAGGCAAAAGAAATTAAAAATAAAAATTTAGAAAGAGACAATAAAGTACTTACACGATCACTCCATGGAATCCAATACCTGAATAAGTCTAGAAAGAAAGAAAACATAAAAATAGCAAAATAATTTTTAAAAAAGTTTCCCAGAATTGCAGGTCACTAGATTATGAATTAGATGGACCAAAAAATGAACAGTGAAATAGATGAAGATAAATCCATATTAAGTCACTTCACAATAAAAAATTCAAAGGTCTCACAGTAGAGAGAAGATACAGCAAGGAGAGAGAGTGAGAGATCTAGAAAAGAGAAAAGTTCAGATTATTTAAATGTAGAATGAGGAATTCATTTGAAGAATAACAACCATCTGATAATAGCTTCAATATTTTGAAATATATAGTTATATCTCAAGCCAAATTATTAAAGGTAAGTATAAAATATTCTCAAATATGAAATGATGTTTATTCAATGATGTTTTTGTGAGAAGTACACTGAAAGATGACTTTTACTTAGAAAAATAATAAACTAAGAAAGAGGTAAATGTGGAATATAAGAAACAAGTATCCAATATAAGAAAGGCCAAATTTTTAGTAAAAACAGCTATTTTAGATAGAAATTAATAGGCGGTCAGACAGGGATGGAGCCTCGAGGGACAGTGCAGAAGATGAGAACACATCAAAACCATGGCTGGAGATGCATCCATAAAAACCAGACCTCAACATGGAGACACAATTGACATTATGCTGTAATCAGCAATACCCAGTGGAGTAACTCCAGATAGGCATCAGATGCCTAAGGGGTGACCAGAACATCCAGATCTATCCTTCCATTCTTTTTTTTCCCCTTTCAAAAATACCTTTGTCCTATGTTAAAAATTATAAATAAGCTAAAGGTAATGATGCTAGCCTTATGCCCTTTCTATGCCTCACTTTCCTATTGGGTCAATATTAGCTAAGTGACTATACTTGTGATACAATTGCTTGATTGTAGTTTGACCCATCCTGTACTGGCCTTGTGATTTTGCAATTGACTATATTGAGAGAAAATGTACATGACTGGGACAGTCTCCATCTTTTGTCTTGAGATAGCACCATTCCTGGCTTTCAAGCCTTTGGATTCTGGCTAAATTAACTATATATTATCAGCTATCCTGGTTCTCCAGCTTGTATATGGAACACCGTGGGATCCATATCTCCAGAATTTTCTGAACCCATTTTGACTAATCTCTTTCTCTCTCCCTCTCTCTCTCTCTCTCTCTTTCTCTCCACACACACATACATAGGCAGATAGATAATAGACACATAGATCTGTTCCCTGGAGAACCTGATATATTCCATCTGCCTTCCATCCTTCCCAGGGAATAACATGTGAATGGGATTTTTCTGCCTGTTTTATCACTAGAGTTTCTACCCCCCAAAGTGCTGCTTATCTGATTTGTTCACTTAATAAATATTTACTAAACAACTCTCATACTAATCAGTATAGTACATACCAAAGACTTCTCATTTAGAAAGAAAAGGCTGAACTTTGTGAAGACCCATATTAAACTAGTAGTATAGTAATATGATCCTCTTATCTGGTTTTATGAATGCTATTTCTGAAATACAGAAACATTTTGTTTCTTCTGTAATCTGAGTCCTGTATTCAACAATACTTAACTCAAACCCTGTCTGCCTTCTTCAAATTCATCTTTCCAAAGACTTGAAAGTTCTATTTCATATTCTTGTGTTATTTCTTTTGCATATTCATAGTTGTAAGGATAAGCCAAATTAAGTACATGTAGATGAATGAGTGAATGAATGAATGGCCAGCTGGCTTTATCTACAGAACATGCTTGTCATATCATCAGATAAATTGTATCTGTTTTATTCCCTATCACAGACACACTTCATAGAATGGGAATTTTCTTGTTCAAAACTGGGCACCAATATCAATTTTATAGTTCCACTATATTATCCAAAAAGCAGTTTATTCAGCTCTGAGCACTTCCAGGTAAGTTGTGCCTTGTTTAATGACATGGATATGTTCTGAGAAATGCCTCATAGGCGGTCTCATTATGTGAACATCACGGTGTAGACTTACACAGGCTAAGACAGCTGTGATGTCAGTAAGCAAAATAATTGTACGGGGCTGCAGCTACCATACACATGGTCCATTGTGAACTAAAACGATGGTACCTGACTGCAAAGGCCAACATTTATGGATTACTTACTATGTGTCAGACATTGTTCTCTGTGCTTTAATTCACTGACTTCCTCAGTCTCAAAGAGATCCTTCAGAAATACCTATTAGTGTTAATCGCATTTAATGAAACTGAGGCTTAGAGAGATTTAAAAACTCTTCCATTGTTACAGAGCTTGCCAGACCCAAAGCCAAGCAGTCTGGCTCCAGTGTCTACCTGGTTACCCTTCAGGCAATATTTTCTAAATACAGAGATAGATATCCCACAAGTAGTAATTAACGTGAAAATATGAAAGTTAACCAATGCAATGAATTCATGTCATATCAAGTACTCTTTGATTTTTATATGGTTGCTAATTATAATTCCTCCATATTTCATGAGTATAGTGCTTTTACTTCAAAATGTGAACCACCAATAAAAATACAGGTGATAGGACCAAAGAGCAGAATTTAAAATACTTGAGTGGTTGGATTTATCTTGTACTTTAGCATCAGAATAGTAAAGAAAAAAAATGTATGGGAATTAAAACTTTTTCAAATGAAAGACTAAAAGAAAGATGTTTTATCATGTTTTTATATTCCACCTTTGCTGTCTCCACTTCCCTTGCAAAAGATGCTTGTTTTGACGTTATCCTTCTGCCAGAGCACAAGTGTGACACTTGATTTCAGGAGTCACGAGACTGGATGCTTTCTGGAAAATTGGCAGCATTACCCTTCACACTGTGACCAATCACCATTTCATAATTAGGGACCTAGATTCAAAACGTGAAAACAGAGTAAGTTCAGTTTCATCATAAAACACAGACTGAAGACAGAAGTCCTTAAAATTAAGTTACTTGAGGAAATAAAATTACAAGAATTCGTCCAAGTTTTCTAGACATATACATAGAGGATAATGGTGTTTAAATATCTTCAATCTGAAGAGTAGGAGGTTTTCTTTAAAAAAATTTTCACAAATCAATTCACAAAAGTGTAAACAGCTTTGAAAACTTAAAAGCAATAAAGGAGGAAAATTTTTTACTTCTTTATTTCATTGCGAATCATCACTCCCACTAGTGCCCTTCCTGCCCTGCCCTGATAGAATCAGTGAACAAATAGGATTTCTTCAGGGAAAACGAAAGGGCTTGTGGAATTCAGTGATTTGTAATGTTTTATGCTCCATCTTATCCTCTTTGACACTTTGTTGCAGAATAACAGCAGTGGAAGAACAGAAGCAGAAGCTGCGTGCACCACGTCCATGAACCCACATGATACAGATTTGGAAGCGGAAGTGTCTGGCTTGGTAGTTACTAAGAATTCCCCTTAAATGGGTGCAAAAGACAATGCAAAGCTTTTCCTGAATGATTAGCTCATTCCCATGAACCAACCCCTTAATCTCACTGAGTTTGTTGTTTTTTCACCTACTAAAAAGAAGATAAAAATACTTTCCTATCTCCTTAATCTCATTGTAAAGCTCAAAGCATGTGTGAATCTGTTTTAATCGTTATGGCATATATATATATATATATATATATATATATATATATATATATATATTAGAATATATATATCATATATATATAGCATATATATGTAGTATATATATGGCATATATATAGTGTATATTACATGAACAATGTCTTAGAGAGGAAAACAGGTGTTATATTCACTTTGTTAAGTATAGGTGTAAAAGACTTTAGCAATTTTATATTATAAGAAGAGAGAATCAACTCCTGTAAATTCTTTACACTGCCATTATAGACTTATTAGAAAAATAACTTGGCTTTTCATTTTTTTCTCATTTACATAAAGCAATAATAACAACAATGACAGCTACCACTTAATAATGCAAAACAGGGCCAGGGACTTAGCTCAGTGGTACAATGGCCTGCCTGGCAAGCAAAAGGTCATGAGTTCAATCCCTGGTACCAAAAAAAAAAAAAAAATATATATATATATATATATATATATATATATATATATATACATATATATATATATACAGCCTCTGTATTAATGCACAAAACTCTAAGTGGTAAATAAATCAGGGCTTGGACATAGGTAAAAAAAAAATGAGGTACTTCCTTCAAGTATAAAATTAAAAAGCACCAAATAACTCAGTTTTACTTCAATAGCTTAAAGATAAAAAGTAACTCTCAGCTATGATAAACAAAATATCAACATTTTATGTAAAAACAGGACAGTTATATTTTGTAACCTTGAATAAATTATTGGGCTTTGTGTCTCCATTTCTTTATCTAAAATGTGGATAATAATACTATCTACTACCTAATAATAGTAACATCATTTTACTTCTTAGAGTTGTTGTGAAGTTTATATGATTTTGTGTAAGTGATTAATACATTGCCTGGTCTATTTTAAGTGCCTGGAATATGTTAGTTAAAATTGTGTACTCTTTTCGTCAGTACTAATTTTGCAATTTTAAATATAGAGAGAAAGAGACTTGTTTACATGACTTGCCCAAATTATAAGCCAGCCATGGGTTCCCCACTCAGAAGTTTTATTCGGAGCCTTTTAAAAATCACTCTACTATTCTGCTCTAGATGAGGCTGATAAGAAACTGTGTGCTCCTGTAGTGCTGGGAGCACAGCTGAGTGTGTCCCTAACTGGCAGGTGAATGAATCATACTAAAATGTTTTTACATCTCTCAAAATACTCACCAAGTGCTAAAATACTGGCTTAGATGAGCTTTACTAGGCGGGCATTGTTTGGCAAAGAAGGGAGAGGAGAAAGACAAGTACCCTTCCAGCAGACTGTGGGGTTGCAAGAAGAGTGTCTTCCTTTCCCTGAAAAGGTTAATACAGACTACATATCCAACCTCTTTTAGAGAAGAAGATAATCCATCTTTGTGAAGACATATATCAACGGTTTGGGTTCAGTTAAGATACAGTGATATTTGAGATTCACTTTCACTTTTTTAAATTTGTTCATTTTACTTTAGCTGAATGTAGATGTATTTTTTAAAATGACAATATTTAAAGCCATTCATTAATAGAGTAAATAGGAAATAATTGTGTGTGTGTGTGCGTGTGTGTGTGTGTGTGTGTGTGTGTTTATGCAACTGTATCCACAGCATGCAGTATGTGGTACAGAAGAGTCATTCTTTATTATTTATAGAAACTGTGACTTCATTATACTTCTTGGTAAAGTGAGCAAGGGATTATTTGCAACAGTTGGTTACAGTCATGCTTTCTAAAGTTAATGCTAAATTGTTTGAACTTGTGACTTAGTGTTGCTTATCCAAACTGAATCTCCGTCACTGCCTCTGCTATAGTAGTCTCCATCTATCCATTTGTAAGTTTAACTTCCCTTGTAAATTAAAACAGGGGCAAATTAGAGGATGTTTTTACTGATTATTTCTATATGCTTCTCTTGACTATTTCCCAACTGAATACTTGGGTTTTTTAAAGCGAAGAGCCCTTCAAGTCTTAAGTGTAATCCCTCATAGTGAAAAATAATGAAAAAGAATGCCCTTTGGAGTTAAATACTTTGACAGGAAACACACACACTCAGAAATATGACCAAAAGGGCATAAACAGGTTTATAGTATATTTAAGAAAAGAAACAATTTTTAAAATGCTGACATTTTCAAAGGCTGGAAATTTAAAGTTTTCACAACTTGAGTTTATTTCACAGCTACATAGTATATTTGACTCAAGGAATAGAAAATCTGCCTTTAACAACACTTCTACCTGGGATCTGCCACCAACTATAACTTACTGTTTCTACAACCCACTCGCTTCCTTACCTAAAACAAGTTAATCACTGGACTTACCCATAAACTTGTATAAGGATAAAATAATACAAAGCATACAAAATGTTTAGAGGAGGCCATGACACTTAGTAACCCACCAAACACCACTGCTTTTAAATATAATAAAATATAATAATTAACATGCTTACAAGTAGAACTGAGTCCTTTTACCTCTCAGGCTTCATCCTGAGGTGCAGTTGTTGTGTCATCCTTCTTTCTTTGTTTTAGCTCATTGAAAGGCTCTTCAGTCCTTTGGTTTTGCAGTGCTCCTCCAAACCCCATGACCTTTTCATGCTGCACCCTTATTTCAGGCACCTTGTCCTCCCTTCCCACTCCATTCCTTCCTGGGGCTCCCAACTCCAAATTCCTCCTCAGAGAAGCCTTCCCTGATGCCATCAGTAAGCCTCTCATCACAGCACTCTTATACTTTCCGTGTGCTAATTTAATTAATAAAGCACACTCAGAGGAGTACTGTCTCTCCTAGATGGGCTATATCAAATTTAATGAAGGGGGCTTGAGTAAGGTTAGATTCTGGGGTAAAAATAAACATCATGTATAACCCTTAAAGAAAACAGATACCAGGTATCAGCTGAATACACTTGAATTGTCCAAACTGTTTTTAAAAGTCAATTTTTAGAATGACTTCTATTGAATTTAAAGGGTCAGAGAAGCCTATTGTATTACCTTTGATTTCCTAGTCTCTTGCTTCCCACAACAAAGTTGATTTCCTTTAAAAGTTATCTTGAGATATTGAGCCCCCACCTCGATTCAAAACTAAGGCCTTAGGCATCCCACACACTTTCTGTGTCACTGAACTACATCCCCAGGTTCCAGTCAGCCTTTTCTCTGCACTTAGACATAGATGAGGACTGTCAAAAACTTTCTTAATTTTGTGTTTTGATAGAATGCCATTAAGGCACAACTGTAGTTTGTCAGTGTGAAGTGCAGAAATGTATTGCAACATGCCAACCGAGGACAAAGGCAGCTGACAGAGGGGATGGAGAAGAGTCAATGTACACTAAAATGTACAATAATACTGTATGGACATTTATTATAAACGTGGGTAGTATAAAGCATGCTAAGGCCAAAATTTACAAATAGTGACATTTATTTACTTGTAGATAAAATTTACTTTTTATTGTAAATTCCATGCCACCAATTAATTCTCACAGGATAGTTTTGCCTATTTTTGTTAAAGTTTTACACACATAGTCAATTTATATTTGCAGTTGAAAAACAGTTGAAATTCCAAAACAAATGGAGGTTCATATTTTCATTTATGTTATAGGTAAGAAAAAAGTAAAATAGCCAACATAATGTCAAAAACTTTGCTAATGATGTGAGTGACTTCTTTTTCTGAATCAGATAGTAATTTTCACTTACTGGAAAAGTGTTTCCTCCTTGTTAATGCAAGAGCTAGTAGCAAAACACACTATGAAGTTTTAAAATGCTGAGCCTATTGACATAGTGATCAAGAGCACAGGCCTTGAAGTCAATCTGTCAGCCCCATGTTAGATTCCTGTTATTTCTACTTGAGCAAAAATACTGGTAATCATTCTGCAATCATCTGCATATCTATAAATGAAGGTAAGAATGTTCACTTTTTGGATATTTTACAATGAAGAATTTGCACATTTTTGCCATTTCCAAAATGTCTTCAACAAAACACTGGTTTTCTAAAATTTAAATAGGTATTACTTTGAGAGAAATTCTAGCTAAATAAGGTAGTTAAAAATTTTCTGAGTATTTAAATAGGAATACAATAAAAAACACTCTTGAAAGGTATTTACACATTTTCCTTTTTATACTATCTCAATCTATTATATTTTGAGGAAAACACTAATAAATGTAAAGTGCCCAACACATAGGACAGACATATATTTGTTAAATAAAAGGAAACAATAATGTTACTAAAAATTGTTAAAAATAATACCTTAGCTAGTAAATATAAAATATGACCTTTATTTAGTCAAGGCGATTAGCAACATTGGAAAAGTAAAGATTTCATACACAATCAGAGAAGTCAAAAGTATTAAAGCCAAGAATTATATGACTCCATTGTCACCAGAAAGCCAGGTCCTGATGCAACACTGAATCTCACTTCCTAAGTTCTCAGTATTTTGTTCCCTTGATGAAAGAATTCAGCCAAGACTCACAGGCAGCCATGTAGAAGTATAAGTAGAATACTATATACTTTTTCTTTTTATTACTGGTGATTGAACTCATGACCTTGTGGTTGTCAGGCAGGCACTTATGCTGCTAAATCCCAGGCCTTAAGTAGAATCTATTGTAAAATAGATACAGAGAGTTACACCTTCCAGCAAGACCATGGGCAGTGCCACAGAGGCATCCAGACCGAGTATAAACTTGGATATCTTTTTATGAACACAAAAGTCATTGACATTTTACTTAGAAGATACTTTGGAATTGCAAAATAGCTTCTTGTCATTTCAGATAGTCAGTTTTTCCTCCAGGGAATTAATCATGTCAGGAATCTATAAAGGAGATTTAAGAAAGGTTAGTTCTTACTTTTAACCGGGTCCAGCCCAAGACAAGAGGACCTTTAAAGAACATTCCCTTTCCTGAAGTCACTGGACTATAGGCTTTGGCCTCCAGGAATGCTCTATGCCTTGTTTTGGAACTATACAGTCAGGCATCAGAAGGACTCTGCTCAATGTGTAGTGTCATTGTGCTCTGTGGGATGGCTTTAGATTTGAGACCTAACAAATGATTATAATTGTATCATACACTGATGCCTTTGTTTCTTTACTCAATTGACAATGCTTGCTGTTTTGGGTACCCTCTACCATTTGTCCCTCAGAACCAACAATGCCTAACTACCTTCCTCTCAAGAGCTGGCACTCTGCAATCGTTCAGGATAGTGGTGTGCAGCCATTGTGGTTACATTCTGTTGAGAGGGGACCTTGCAGGGAAGGAGTTAGGGTTCCTAATCTTGTTAACTTTAAGTCCAGGAAGATCAGGTGAGGAGTCTTATAAAACTGGCTGAGTCAGAAAGGTGTAAACCCATCTGACAATGAGTTGACTATAAACAAGAAGAAATAATGTTTACGAGGCAGTTAACTATATATGGACCACGTATAAGCTATTTTGGACCCTCTCCATTTGTCCCTCAGGTCTGCTAATGTGTAACTATCTGCCTAACACCATTACCATATTTTGTAGGTCCAGATAAAATAAAACCAAATGAATTGAAAAACAGTTCAAAGAGTGGGCAACTAGTCAACCAGAAAAGTATTGAAAACAGGAGTCAAAGCTAGAAAAAACCTTGGTGGAACCAAAGGAAGATTCTTTTCAAATGATAACCTTAAGAAGAGAGCCTTTGTGTTAGTCAGCTTTCTATTATAGTAAAATAGACCTGATGTAAATAAACCCAATAAGAGAAAATATTTGTTTTCGCTCCCGGTTTTGGCAGTTTCAGTCTACATAGTCCATTGGCCTTGTTGCTTTTGGGCCTTTGATGAGGTTGTACGTTATGGGAGGATTTCAACAAGCTGCTCATCTCAATAGAGTGGGAAGCAGGAGAGAGGAATGGCAGGAGCCCATAACTCCCATCAATAGCATGACCCCAATGACCAGAAGTACTTACTAAGCCCCACTTCGTAAAACATCTACCACTTTCCCAACCTGCCAACCTGGGGAACAAATATTTAATACATGGGCTTCTGAAGGATGTTCCAGATATAACTGGAGCAGTTCTGATTAAAATAGAAGAGAAAATAGAAGAATTTACTTTTCCAAGGAATCCTGCTCAAATTATTAGGAAAAATTCCTGAAAATATGAATAGCTTCCTGAGGCCTTGTATCAAGCTAGGAAAATACCTGGGAAATTTCAGTAGCATGATAGATCCCAACATTAGGGCCTGGTAGGAACTTCGGAAGACAGAAGAGGTGAGCAGACAGGTCCATAAAGAAGAGGAAAGTGGGCTCACAAGAAAGTAGAAAAACTGCCTGAAGGAAACTGGTTTGGTATAAAGAGCTGATTTGCTCGCCGTGAATCAACAGAAGAAATGAATGAGCAGAATTATAGTCATTGTGTGAAAGACCTGTGAACACTGATTTAGAAAAGAGACTACTTGAAGAATGTTGGTTCTGACCACTGAGGAGACCTGATGTTTAGACCTGATAGAGAGGTAAACATTTTAGTCTGCAATTTGGGGTTGCATATGGAGATCAGTCAGATTTTTTTTTTCAGAACCAGATTGAAGAAATAAGCAATTGCCTAGTGTCTATACAGTTTGAATTTTTAAAATCCAGATTTATATTGTAATACCTGCTAGTTGAATCTTGTCACTTAATGAACCTAAGGAGTTCACCCAAAGAGAAGATGGGGACCTTGGCTCAGCCCACAGACTAAGCTTTTGACTGTCATCATAAAAAAGAATATTAATATGTCAGTGATAGGCATAGAAAGGTTTACTGGGCAGAATTAAGGTACACACTCCATCAGAATAGGACAAGGGGCTCAAGAGAGGTGCATTATGGTCTGGAGCTGGGGATATTCAAGTGTTTTTTGAGGGTAGAAACCTGTGGAATTTATAAATCTATAGGGTACCTGGGGTCAATTTACAGGAGAAATGTGGCTGCCCACCAACAGCTGGAAAAGTAAAGTGTCATTCACAGGTGAAAGGCCCATTTCACGTGGAAAAGTTATAGGCTCAACCTATTGCATTTTGCTGTTATTTTTTTTTTTAACTGGTGCTGAGTACTGGATATTGAACTCAGGGTTGCACTAGGCAAGTGCTCTACCCTGAGCTTCAGGTCCAATTTCTGCATTTTATCTTATTGACTAAGGTACTTTACAGACTTAATGGAATCTTTAAGAGACTTGGATGTAATGGGTGTTGAACACACATACACACACACACACACACAATGGGGAGTAAAGCCATGGGATACAGGTATGGATAATTTTGAGTGAATGTGTGTTCTCATGTTGCAGTCTTTTCTTTTCCTACTTTCTATCTACCTTTACTTCTTCTATCCTACCTCAGTCTGAGATCGATCTTTGGAGATGCATGAAATATGACCTGTTCTAGAACAATACTTATACAAAAGAGAAAGGAAATAAGAAGGCTGATTAGGCCTGTGGATGGGGTCCTGGTAGTCAGAGCTGGAGGAGTCAGGGTACAAATGAGGAACGTGGAACAATGTAATTCAACTTCTACAACACGGGGGTATCTTTGGAACCTTACTGGCACATCCCAGTCAGTGCTAAACTTCTGTTAGAGCATATTAAATTACACGTCTGTCACCCTTCACCTAGTTTCAAGAAACATATAATTATCCTGATTCTTTAGCAAAAACAAGAGAAAATGAACAAAAACAAGTCAGCAGTGTCTTTTTTAGAAAAATGCATCAAAATTAGCAATGCCACATAATAATCATGAGAACTCAAGAAACAAGATTAATTTTTCTCATCCTGAGCAATTCCTTTGATGTAGAGTGCAGGATTTCCTTTTGATCTTGCTGGGAACAGAGAACTTTAAGGCAGACGTTCTTATGTTTACATAATCTTTCCAAATAAAATTCCAGTGAAAACCAACCTTCATGGCATGTCCCCCATCGGCACCACACGCCTACTGAAATTCTTCGGTAGAAGAGTGCGATGGTCCTTAGGTTCTTTTCAGTTTATCAAGGATATATGTGGTCTTTCCTCAACTGCAGATCTTTTGATATTTAGGGGTTCCCAGAGCAATATGTGCAAAAATAAGAAGTACTTCATTACATATACTTTCAACTATTTAAGCAGAACTTCTTTTAAACATTTCTACATCTTGTCTTGTTTCTGCCAAGGACACCATCTTGCCCCTGGGAGTCCCACTGACCCAGTCCACAGATGCAGGGCAAGCTAAAAATAGCTACAGTGAAGGCAGTCAGGTCTCCTCTGCTCTGAGGATGTTTGGGTATTTCTATTCTTCCTTCTTTTTTTTTTCTTTAAATGGGACAATAACACTTTATTGAAAGTCTAAATAGTGAACTTTTGGTACATCTAAGTAGACATACTATTTATGAAAAATGCTCTAACAAATGTACATATATGATTAACTCTAGTCAGCATAAATATAAATTGCTATGCAAAAATTGGAGTTCAGTTTCATTCCTGAGAAAAGAAAACACATTCTAAATATTATTGTACTTTACATTTTTACCTTGTATTTAAAACTGCATAAAATTTATTATTATTATTATTATTATTACAACTAGGCAATAATGATAGAGAGTTCCTCCAAATTGTATATGGTCTTTTGTGTATAAGAGTGACTGTTTTTTTTCACCTTCAACATTTTAAAATTGTTTGCTAATCTGAGAGATAGAAATAAAATATCCTATTTTAATTTTAATCTGCATCTTGATTTAATTTTGATTTCACTATTAGTGAGGCTGAACACTTTTATGTATTTAATTTATATTTGTATTTCTTCTTTTATGAGTTTCCTGTGCATATTCTTTGCCTCCTATAAAGTAAGATGGTTTGTCATTGCCAGCTCTGAATATTGTGATGTGTTATTTTGCTCCAAATCACATAGCCAATAAGAGAGAGTTGAAGTACTTCATTTCTATATCCCTCCTGCCAGTCTGTACATATTTCATTTCAACATGACATCCCTTGTTCATGTACTTGACAACTATAACTAGCACTGCTAAATCTTTATGGAGAGGTAACATGGATTCCAGTCAAATAGGTCTTAAAACTTAACCCTAATGATAATTATAGGACTTCAGAGGTTCCTTTGCTCAAATTTACTCAAAGATACAAAATTCTGCCATGTGAATAAATGCGTCTATTTTTACTAGGGACTTGGCCAAGATCCCCAATCTCTCAAACAAGTATATGGCAAAGGATTAAATAAATGAGACAATGGTATGGTTTTAGGGCTCCAGGAGGATCAAAACCCTGTAGCAGAGTTCAAGACCATGGGGGCTAAGATAAAGAATGTCTCTGGGCAGCCTGTATCTATTTAGTTTTTCAAACAAGGAAGGGGTTAGAGTGGAAAATTCAGGAAACTGAGCAGGATATTGGGAGTGGTTCAAAAATTTTTTCCAAGTAACAGATTATGTTAATTTAGGAGAACTCTTTGATGCTAATTTAGGAGAACTATTTTAGGAGAAAGTCTCCAAATTGACTTTCACTACATGAGTGAAATGCCTGCAGCCACAATCTCTATCTTGTTAATTAGAGTTGGAGCCAGGTATCTTCAGCTTCGGCCTTATCTTGCCCTTTAAGGCGTCCCTCTGTTCCTGGGTCGGCCACACCCCAGCCATGATGCAGACTTACATGTGTGTTCAATTTCCAGCTTCTATAGCTCCAACCATATTTTAGTTTTATTTTGCTGAACTTCGTAGAGAGCTCTAAGTAATACTGTGGGAAAATAGTTTAGATCACTGACCACTTTTCATACTGCTTTTCTGCAAAGCAGTCTGTAAGATTGATTAAATCAGGTGAGGAGGCTACTGAAAGCTGGGAGTTTGGGAAACAAAAGTGGATTGAAAGTATTCCATTGTAATTTATTTATATTTTCTGAGCAAAAATTTATATTCCTTTTTAATTGCCTCTTGAGATTTTGAAATTCTTCATCTAATTCTTCTTGCCAGTGATGACCTGAAACTAGTTCTGATCATTAAATGTGTGAAAAAAACGTGAGCCTTGTACCACTTTTTAGTATTTTTTTCTAAGAAGCAAAGAAAATGTTTCCCAATAGTCGGTGGGAAGTACATTTAGGGCACTTCCTAATGAGCCACCTAATTTATAAGGTATAAATGATATAAAACTTCAAACCCTACATTATCAAAAGAAGAAATATTAAAGACATAAGAAATTTGGAAGACCTCCCTACCATTAGCTTCTAGTTCTAAAAACAATATTAACCTATTTTTATAGAATTTTAAATATACTGTGGTTTATATTAGAAAATAATCAGAGGCACAAACAGTATCACTTTACAAATTTGATAGCCCCATTTTTTTCTAGCTCACCAGCCCTTTGACACCCTCAGACATCAGTTAGATTTCATGGTTTCTTTCCATCTGAGATCTCATCGGAGAAATATCTCCCCTTAAAGATGTCTTGTGACAATCTTATTCATCCCTGTAAACTGAATTGACTAATGCAGATACCTAAATTCAACACCCAGTGAAAGAAATCATTCTGCTTTCAGTGGAGGAAGGTGGGAATATTTCAGACACTGGTTAAAAGCACAGTTTACTCTGTAAATGTGAATACTTCTTCTGTTTAATGGGCTATTTATTGTACTTGCTGCCCTCCCTTTGGCCAAAATTTCTTAAATGTATTTTTTTCTGGATTAATTTAAAAGTTTTAAAATAAAATTGTGTCATGCTCTAAAAGTGTTACATTAACCTTGCTAAATTATTGACCTATTATAAAGTGTAAGCTTCATTCGAACTTTATCATGCCTCTCCTCTTTCTCCTTTTTCTTTCTCTCTCTCTGGACTGGAGACTGAATCTGTGGGGGCACTGAACTGTACCTCCAGCCCTTTTTCTTTTTGTATTATCATTATATTATTATTAATGAGATACTATGTGAAGTTTCATTACATGTAACATTGTTTAATATTTAAATCAGATAATATGTATCTATCTCCTCAATACTTATTTTAATTCTGTTCTATTTTGTTTGATTTTATTATGTCTGATGGTATGGGCAGCAATTTTGAAGCTAACAAGAGGCATTATGGTAGCCTGGCATTCTTATTATTCTGTTTTGAAATCCTGCATCAGTTTCACTGTTTGGTTTCACTGGCTTTATTCTGTTTTGCTCTGTCTGATTTTATTATGTCCAATGGTATGGACAACTACATTGAAGGAAACCACAGATATTATGGTAACCATTGTTGATTACCTATTATCTTGTTTTGAAATTCTATATCACATTCATTGTTCTGTTGTGACTAACTTTATTCTGTCTTGTTTTGTTTGATTTTATTCTCCTTTTTAAAAACCTAAAAAAAAAAAAGAAAATCTGTTCTAGAATATTAAATTGGGGCCAAATTTGCATTGTATCCAAATCTATAGGGCCTGGATATAGCCATACCCGAACAATCAGTGGAGTCGTTTCTTGTTCCCAGTCACAATAATTAGTTTTCTAATGACCAGGACCATACACTAGACTAATATAATCTTCTTAGGATGTTTTTTAAAAAGTTGAGAATTGCAATCTCTTTCTGTTGATAGGAGAGGAGTCTAGAGACTCTGGTGGCTATCAGTCCCATCACACAAAAAGGATTAATTTGAAGAATACTAAATTCCTAACCTGAAAATATGATTTGAGTATCTTGAGTCAGTTGTGTCTGAAGACACACATGCCCTGTTACACATGGCTATGTTTTCTTTCTCTTTAAATAAGTATGAATTGAATTCTATTGCTTTATCCAAGAAGAGTCCTGGTTAGCACAATATTGATATTAGGATTAGAATACTGTAAGTGTTAAACCAAAAATGTGAAATTAACAAATTGCAATGAAGATAAAGAAGAACCTTTTACTGAATTATTAATCTGTGCTTGTGTCAGCTGATTTTTATTAGCTATTTTTACTTATGACACAGGCAACATTACTGCTATGCTGAGATAGGATAATATCAGGATGTTGGAGTTTGTTAGTCATTTCTTACAGTATTTGGTAAGAACCTAAATACATTAAACACCTAAAAACAGACACATCTGAGACAGGCCTAGCAAGTTCTCATGTTTAGGGAAGTCTTTGTTGTTAAAGGCCAGTCATGACCTATGAAAATCAGATAACACTGACCTTTGGGAACTGAAAAAGCTGAATTTTCTGGTCTATAATTAAAAGTTAACATTAAAAAAATTAGGAAATCAAGAAGCACAGAGGAAAATAAGATTGAGACAAGGAAGAGACACAGAATTGGATGAATTTTGGTTTTGGTTTTAAAAGTTTAAACATTTTGCTCAGCACTCTCTGCCTTTTCCCCCCTTCCCACTGGGGTGGGCATTATTATCATCCCTATAAGGTATTATATAGTGGGATAAAGCTTGGATGCAAGATATAGTATAGCAGGGATCATCACTGCAGCATAGACCATTGGTTTAGACTAATAGAGCATGATAAGAGTATTATATATAGGTAAGTACACATGTCAGCTAAAAATAAAAGAAAAAGATATAAGGTAGGGGTTAGATTCAAATATCGTATCTTGAAGTTGATTTCCATCCTGAGGAATTTAAGAACTCAATTCAGTCATATAAGATGAGACACTGAGGGAGTGGGGGAACCAGATAAAATCCAAAGCTGGTACCAGTCTTCTGGTTGCTCAAACTCCAGAGTCTGTCTCCAGTTTCCTGAACCTATACCAATAGTAATTATTAAAACAGAACATTTCCCAAAAGAGGAATTCTCTCAAATGCCTCTCATGTATGAGGCCATTCATTAAGTAATAGAAAACAGAGCTGTTCTCAGGGAGAGAAATTGAGATCAACTAGATTAACAAATTTCCTCTTCCAGAGAGAAATTCAGTTTGCCACACTGTGGGAAACCTCTGCGAGAGACTTGTGACTGACCTTCGTTTGATAATAGTAGTTATCATATCAGTTTAGCTTCTGTTTCTGCATACCTTGTCTATTTCTCAAGGTTCCCAAAGGCATGCGCCTCCTTGAAATTAGGCTAAGACCACCCATCATTGCCTAGTTACTTGCTGATGTCAAGAGGCTTCACTCCCTCTTTCTCTGCACCCTATAAATGCCCACCATTTCCTGCCAATAAACGAGACTTGATCAAAATCCTGTCTTGTCTCCATTTCTCTTGTCTCTTGTCCTATCTCATCCCCACTCCCCCTCTAGGGTCTTCGTTAACTTACCCGCGGGTCGGGACACCACACCAGGGATTTTTCTGTTTTAAGCCTCAAAGAACATATGGTACATGCTGTGGACTGCAGACGTCTATGTGTTGTTTAAACTTCTTTTCCAAATGAGAACTCTCATTAAAGTTTTGCTGACTGGGCTTATTAGTAAGTTAAAGTTGAATAAATCTTCATTTCTGCTAACCAAGAAGCCATTCAAATTATTCAGAGATCCTTTTTATTCAGAGATCATGAACTTGGAACTTGATAGTATAATTGCATGAGTTACCTTGAGTTGCCTTAATTTTCAGTATGGGAGAATGTGTTATCAAATTCATATGTGGCTAATGCAATGATTTCCAAAACTGCATGCACTGGAAATATGTATATGAGTATATATATATATATATATATATATATATATATATATGAATATATTGCAATCCAAATATTGAATATTGTAATCCTTTTTCCAGCCCTCCTTACAATCTAGAAAGTTGTATTTTTAATCCCATTGAAACATAATTGGAATCCCCACAAGTTAATTCCAGTCTACTGCCTCCAATGCAACCCACAGCAAGAGTAATGACACTAAGACATATGCAAAGTTATGAACAGTCAAGGGGTCCTAAGTCCAATCCAAGTGAGGATATACAGAGAAAGGCCTCGATCCAAGGCATCTCCCAGAGTTATTATCTTGTGAAAAGGGAGTGGTTCAAAGATAGGTGACACTGAGGATGGTGGGAATTATGTGAGTAACCTGAGCTGGCTAACCAGGTGGGAGAAAAAGTATCTTTGCAATATGCAGGGAGAATGATATGCAGAAGGACCAATCTGCATAACTCAATTAGGGTAGCATTTGAATGGTTTTAGGAGGTTGTTGTTTTAGTTTTTGATATATAAGCTTTTGTACCTTGTGAAGTCATGCTCTTTTATTTTGAGCCTCGTATTCAATTGACATTTCTGGAGCTGACTGGCTCTGCTATCCTACTACATTCAACCATTTAACAGGGAACACAGTGTGAGGAAACAGAAAAATGTTGGTTGGCCTTAAAAACTACATATCAGTACCTAGGCTAGCCTTATTTGCATTGCTTATAACCAATTGAAGGGAGAAGGAAATACCATAGCCAGCTCTGTACATGCAGGTGCATGGAAACTAGACTCGATTTAACTAACGCTGAAGCAATTGTTCTGCATTCAAGGGGAGCTGCCCAAATTGTCTGCTGTTATATACATATACATATATATATATATATATCATATATGTTATATATAATAACATATATATAAATGAATATATATGAATATATATGGAATATATAGGAATATATGGATAAATATATGTAGAGATATACCACTTCTGTTGATAATAGAATCTCTTCCTTGGAAATCTATAGCAAAATTAGTCAAAATTTACTAAGGAACATTTGTGTAGATTGTAACCCCTCTTTGAATAGTTGTGTAATCTTACAAATAAGCAGAATGAAGTTTATAAATCTGAACTATTCCTTGCATAACTGAAATAAGTATAAAAAGAAACTACTCATATGCAGCAGGAGTATTTAGGATTTCTTTAAGTACTCTGATTTCATTTTACCTCAATACTGTAACTTCAAAGTTACTTTATATTACTTGTGTGAAACAATTTAGGAAACTGATCTTTTGCTTTAAAACTAACACATCCTTTACAACTAATTGTTTCAGTTGGAGGTAAAGTTTCCTGGCCTCAGAAATTGGCACGTGACACATTTAACTGTTTAAAATACTTTATATTCCAAGCATATTCACAGATTGTATTTAAATCAAGTTATGCTAAGTTAGAACCTTCCAGATACTTTTATGCCAAGAAAGAAAGGAAAGACATTCATTATCTTGCAGGAATCATAAGCTGGTAAAAGTGCATCTCAGACTGCTGGCAGCAATCTTATCTGTGACACAGAGAAAATCTATTCACCTAAGGAAAAAGAAATCAGGCAGTCAGCATCATTTGAAGCCTTACATGCAGATAATTGGCTAAGTACAGTCACATAAGCCAATGAAGAATTCCATATGCACACTTATTTGTTTAATGTTTTATAGTTTTGCTTGATTTCTTTTGCTTGAGTTACCTTGAATTTTGTTACTGTAACTTGCAATCATGAAAATACTAAATAACTGAGAATTCCTTACAAAAGTGTTCTAAAATTTTGTGCTATGAAAATGTGGAAAGAAAGTATGCATCTTACTGACAGATGATATGAAAGATCTTTTTGTACATTTACAGAATTTCTCATTATAAGATTTGAAAAGCTATTGAAATAAGCAAAACGAACAGCTTGAGTACATATTTATTATAGCAGATAATAGATCCTTGAAGTCTGGCTGTTTCACTGTATGAAAACAATGAAAGTCTTTGGGAAAACTATCAAGCTAAAGTAATTGACTTTTTAAATGTATATTAGCATTTATTATGTGTTCAACATGGTGCTATATTAGTTCTATGGAAATATGGGAATAAATTAGCTTAAAATGAACCTGGCTTGTGCTGTCAAAAAGCCAATAGACTATTTTTTAAAAGTTCTGCATCAACCACATATAATATAGAGAGTGTGTTCATCAGTGTTCAGCTACACAGAGAATACGATTCATGCCAACCAATTCAAACATAGTATAATATTGACAATGAATTTTATAATTCCTAGACATTTATACACAGTGTATCTGAACAGTAACAAACACAAAAATTAGAAAATGACTTTTTAAACAGTATTAAATGGTTTTTAGTGTTGGGGTCTGTGCCTAGGTTCCCCAGTTCTCCAAAAGAGTGCATGGTGAAGGCCCTAAGGAATGAGACAAGCGGTATGATCTTTAGGTTTCCAGGAGGCCTAAAATCCTCTGCGGAGTTCCTAACTCTGATAGCTGGCCAGGCTGAATGACCCTGGGCAACCGTATTTAATCAGAAAAGTCAAGGAGTTGAGTGAAAAATGCAGGATCTTGGGAGGGATTCGAGGACCTCTCAGAGCAACAGTCGTTGCTAATTAAGGAAAACTATCCAGAAAGTCTCCAGGTGGCCTCAGCTGTGACCTATCTTGTCCCCCGAGGTGCCTCCTGGTTCTCAGTTCAGCCATGCCTGGGCTATACCACAGCCCTGCACGTTGTATTTAGCTTCAACGGCTCCAGCATTTTAGAATCATGGAGAAGGCTAAACACACACACACACACACACACACACACACACACACACACACACACTTTCTTTTTGGGACACTTTCTTTTGTGATTCTGCCAAATTGGGGCACACTTTACCAGCACTAGACCTTCAGGTCACCTAAAGAGCCTGCCACAATGGCGTGAGGCTGTGATGAGGAATGCACTGAGTCAGGAAGCTGCTGTCTCTGTGGCCAGCTCCTAACCATGCAGGACCAATTCCCTTTCATGCCAGAAACACTGGATGCCCCCTGTCCTGACACTCAGCTCCCATGAACCACACAGGGCCTCACTTCACACTAAGGCTGCCACCAAAACCAAATGGCACTGCAATAACAGGGGCATAGGCAGGGAAGTACAACCTCTGTCTCAGTTCTACCTTTGAAAGGAGTTTAAGAAATGATGTTTCAGAAAGCTTTTTTGCTATTTAGGTCATAGTTGCAGGCCCGTTTCAGGCTACGAGCCAAGTGTTCATTTTCTCTTCCTTCTCAGATTTTTTAGAACTTTAAAGAAAGTTTCAGCCTCTTAGATATTTATCATTTAATTTGCATAATAGCAGCTCCAGTCATAGCAAATGTGATTGCAAACTTGGTACTTTTTTTTTACTTCAGTCAATTAATTAAAATTAATACAATACAGTGGTATAATAGAAGCAAAGGAGGTTGCAAACAGATAACCAACATCATCATGTCTACATAAAATCATTACAAATAAAATGGAAAAATAAAAATCTATTCTCAAATTTGTTTACTATTGTTATAAAATACTATGAAATGAATATAACATTCTCAGAAATATATTCTGTCTCCCTCTTTGATCATTATATCCATATGTCAACAGTAGAATTCTCTCTCCAAATTAAAACAAATGAAAAACCATTTTGCCTGTAAAATAGGATTACTCTGCATAGAGTTATTACTAGTTTTTATGGTTTAGATCCAAAATATCCAGCAAAAGCCTGATATTTTGAGGTGAGTCTTGAAGGACATTTGATTGGAGGTTCACTACTCACCAGTGGATTAGCCCATTGATGATTTTTCAGCTGGATGAGCTGCTAAGAGGTGGAGCTTGGTCAGAAGGTGTGGGTCACTGAGGGCATGACCTGGAAAAGTGTAGGCTTGTCCCTGGTATCTCTCTCTCCTTCCCTCCATCTCTTCCTTTCTCTCTCCTTCCTGGATGCCATGTACTGAGGAAGTGCCCCTCACCATGCCCTTTTACCATGCCACTTCTTCTATGAGAGGTAGCTAATTATTCACTGAATCCCCTGAAATATTGAACCAAAATAACCCTCTCCTCTTTTAAGTTGTTGGTGTGATATATTTTGTCCCAGTGATGGGAAAATAACTAATATAGTAGTTGACCAACTGAGTATATTAATGATGAATGACAGCAGAGAATGTTCCAAACTTTATGTGTTAAAGAATGATTTTGATATTTTTATGAAAGAATTGTCATTTAAAAGCTGCTCGTGGTCTCTAAGAGATACAGAAATTAAATGCTATTTTAGAGATTTTGTTTAATGCTAGTTAACAAATGGTCTTTTTAATTTAAAGAAGTAAAGCAAACATCCTAAGGATAAGAATTAGAATATTTTAGAATAATTTTTGATTAGAATTTTTTTTTTTAATTTCATAAGGACCTAGGATAAAAATAATGGTGGTGAGTGAAATCAGGTAAATTCTTCATGGATTTATTTGAGGACTAAAAATCTCTTTCTATAATGCCTACCTCAGAGTCTTTTGCTAAAGGTTCAGAATGACTTCAGAAAACTCAGGAATTAGTGTGTCATCACCAAGGGAGTTGGTAGCCAAGCTTAGAAGGAACTCGGAGAAGAAACTCATCACAAGCAAGCATCTTGTCTGGACTGATGACTTGAGCTTAATATCAAGGCCTTGGGTAACAGAGATTAGACTGGAAGAGTAGTGTGACTGCCTCAAATAAAATTACTCTGCCTGTGACTTAATTCCAAGAGCTGACCTCTAAGAGCAATTGCTTTAGGAGTTTTGCCCCACTCTGGCATGAAATAGCATAGTTCAAGTTAATAGAATGGTAAGTCCCTGTGTACTCAGAGAAAGTGTTGCAATGGGAAAGCAGATCTCAAGGGACATTTTCCTGGCCTTTGAAGCTATAGAAGTGGATTCGTTAGTCTAAATAAGCGCTTTTCAAAGAGAAGATTTGCAAGTGAATTCTTAAAAAAGACACTTGAGTCATACCCTAGGCCACTTAAATCCAATTTTCAGGAGGTGTGGATTAAAACTGATTATATTTTTTCAGTTGCAGCCAAGGTTAAAAACCTTGGGTTAGATTATCACAAACTAAGATAGCAATATATCTTTTTATTTCTGTCTGTTTATGAGCTTCAACTCTTTCTCAGGTGCTAAATGAAATGTGTGGGTCTTGTCAGTGAATTTTTACTGAGAATAGACATTCATTATTTGTTTATATATAATTTTTTCAATTTGTATTAGCATATGCATTTGCAGTACATAAAGCTTACCTTCATTTTGGGGAGTTGGTACACGTATGTAACAAATCTTATTTTTTTTACACTCCCTTTCTCTCCTCTCCTTTCTCCTATTTATTTATATTCGTCTACTCTGTTGCTCAGCATTGGTAAATGTTACATATACATACTTATTCCACATCCCATATCCTCACCTAGTTGTTCAAACAGAATGACATTTGGAATACAATTTCTTGCCCTCTGTCAAGCAAGGAGGTTGCATTCACTTACCTCACATGTTATATAACCCACAGGCCCACTCAATGCTCTCAAACAGATCTCAGTCAGTTTTTCAAAGAAGAAAATAAATTGACATCAAGTGTACTCCTAAATGCAGTTTCTTCAATAAATATAACCCTTTTCTCCTGAGATTTCATCATTTCCTGTGTCTCACAAGTTTGGAATAACTTGAACTCAGATGACCCTTCTCTTTTATCCCAGTGTGCTCTCAGTTTGAGACAGCCAAGAAGCACCGATGCCATCTCTCCCTGCCAGCTGAAAGGGGCGCATAGATTGCCCTCCCCCAACTTCCCTTTGCTCCCTCAGTCGGTGAACTAAGCCAGCTTGCCTAGGAGTCCTCCCTGGATATCTAGCAATCACTCTCCTCTGCTTCAGTCCAGAATGAGGGCAGCTTAACTGCCAGCATGGTGCCCTTCTCCAGCTCCTGCCGCTTTGAGCACTACAGTTGCAGTTTTGAAGAAAGAGGTGGACAATCTAGCAAAAGAAAGATCAGGGAGAGAGGGATCTGGGCCCATTGTTAAATAAGCAATGCCCCACAGTAGGCCTTCCAGAAGATTCCCTGGTGTCAGCCCTGCCACCTCACTGGATTGTGGTCATCACAGAGGAGGCTTTCTTAGAGACTGTACCAGTAATGGGCCAATAACAGGCCTCCAGCTGATATGTAAGTAACATATACTTCTAGGACTAGTGTAGGAGTGTGCCTTTCAGGGTATTGACCTCCTTGTGCTACACCACAGACCCTGTTAAAATAAAGACTCACTCTGGTATTCCTGTAAACTTGTTTTTGATTTATTTCTCAGGTAATGTGGGGTCCAAAAGTCCTATAAGTCTACTTGGGATTCTTTTTTTTTTCCTCTCTCTTTTTTTAAAAAAAAATTTATTTAAAGAAAAAAAAACAAAAACAGAAAAAAGGTAGAAATAATACATAATTTCAAAAAAAACAGTAAGAAATCTCTAGTTGATAAACTACATACTGTCCTCTTAGAAATAGTTGTTCAAGTTACAAAATTAAAGAGTACAAAGTGGACATATAAACAGCAAGGCTACAAAGAGTTCTGTTCAACTATCCAACAAAAACTTAGTAATATGGTTGTCAATCCTACACCCTTAAACATACATGAACTTATATACTTTAGGACACTTTCTTTTCCTCTCTTTTTTACAATAGCAATTACACATTTTAGGTTTTATTACTCCTACATTTCTTATTACTTTTTACACTGAGACACAATGTGATATTTATAAATATGGTTCTTATTTATTTCACTAATGAGGATAGCCTCAAATTGTCTCCATTTGCCTAGGAAGGCCTCAAGATCATCCTTTTCACAGCTGAGTAATACTCCATTGCACAAAAATACCACATCTTTTTCATCCACTCTATGGTTGATGGGCACCTTAGTTGTTTCCAAGATTTAGCTATTACAAATTTTGCTGCTATGAACATGGGTGCACATATATCACTGTGATATGACCTTTTCAGTTTTTCTGGAAAAATACCCAGGAGGGGAATAGCTGGATTGAATGGAACTTCCAGTCCTAGTCTTCTGAGAATTCTCCATATTGATTTTCACAGTGGTTGCACCAGCCTACATTCCCACCAACAGTGGAGCAGTGTTCCTTTTTCCCCGCAGCCTCGCCAACACTTGTTAATCAGTTGATTTCTTGATGGCAGCTATTCTTTTTGGAGTGAGATGAAATCTCAAAGCTGCTTTAATTTGCATTTCTCAAATGACCAGTGATGGTGAACATTTCTTCATGTATTTATTTTCCATTTGTATATCTTCATCTGAGAACTATGTGTTCCTCTCAGATACCCATTTTTGGAGAAGGTCTTTGAATTTGGGGGGCTTGATGTTTTTCAATTCTTTATATGTTCTGGATATAAGTCCTTTGTCTGAGGGCTTGTTGGCTAAAATTCTTTCCCATTCCTACTTGGGATTCTTATCCTGAGTAGCATGAACAAAGCAGTCAGTCGAAAAGATAAGAGCAGTAAACACCGTTACCACTGGAAAGTTCCAGAGACAAACAGGTGATGAAACTCAATAGCAGAGACCAGCCCCGAGCAGAGTTAATCTGTGGTGTCTGACTGCAGCACCAGTGGGGTAGCTGGCAGCAGCAGTGGTCAGCAGCTGGCTGTGTCAACTGTTAGTATCCAGCATTATCCAGGGCCATCTGGTGACAGCAGGACTGCTAGCAGAGTTGCACTTAGTGGATTTATAACTTCCATCTGAACCAAGGAAAAGAGCCCTAGGCTGGAGAGAAGAAGTCACCGGGAAGCAAGCCCTCCTTGTGAATTGGTGCCATGTGCAGGCCACTCGAGGGACAGCCAGATACCAGCCTTTTCCCGTGAGTCAGTGTCATTCATGGACTACAGGAGAAGAGAACAAGAAGTCACCAAGAAGCAAGCCTTCCCTGTGCATCAGCACCACACGCAGGCCCCCTGAGGAGGAGCCAGATGCCAACCCCTTCTGGCTCACGGGCTCTGAAACAAGAAGAGCTGCCCTTCCCCTATTGTAAGTGACCAGCTGATCCAGAGAAACACAGGCCGTGGTGATAGCTTTGGAGGTGAAATGCAATTTAATGTTTGTAGTGTTCACTATTTCACTGACTTTGCAGGTCAAAAGCTGGTAGTCTGACAATCTATTCAGAAGATAACAATAGGCATTTAGCATCAGTGAGGGGTCTCCTGAAGGTGGTAGCCATTGTTAATTTCCTATTGTCTTGTTTTGAAGTTCTGTATCATTTTCATTGTTTTGTTGGTTTTTATTCTGTTTTATTTTATTATATCTGATGGCATGGGCGGCTATTTCAAAGATAAGAAGATATATCATGGTAGCCATTTTGGATTTATTCTTGTTTTGAAGTCCTTTATTGCATTCGTTGTTTTGTTTTGCAGTTTTTTGTGTTTTTAGTTCTTTTCTGTTCTGTTTTGTTTGATTTTTACTATGTCTGAAGGTATGGGCAGCTATTTTGAAGACAACAAGAGGCATTAAGGTAACCATTGTTGATTACCTATAGTTTTGAAGTCCTGTGTCACTTACACTGGTTTGTTTTCATTGGCTTTATTCTATTTTATTTTGCTTGATTTTATTCTCTTAAAAAAAAACCCTAGGCTGATTGGCAACAGGTATGCCTGTCTTGGTTCAGAATAATCAGAAAGGCAAACAGGATAAAGAGAGTGCTTATTCACATTTATTCCAATCTAAAGAAATATAGAGAATAAATTTTGGAGGAATGGGAAAAAAGAGGAAATAATATATACCAAGTACAGGTACAAATTTCCTATGATGAATGTGATTCTTATGCATATCTAAATTATACCAATAAATTTAGTTATAAAAAAGAATACATTTTTTAAACTCATAACTCCCCGTCCTTTGCTAGAAAATTGAAAGATATTAATTATGTCTAGGATTCTAAAAGACAAAAAAAGTATTTCTAGAGCTTCTGATTTGGAGGCTATTGTTTGCAGGTGATTTTAAAATGTATTTTTCAAATTCCCATTATGTTTCACTAAGGACAGTTTCACTGGTTTCCATAGTGATATTCAAAACGAGTGTAGGTGTAATCAAAGAGAACAATTGCATTAATAGTTGGTTTAGCATTTCTGTTGAATATGATGGTTACCTAACATTTTAAAATAATGGAGCCTTTTAAAAAAATCTTCATTCCTTAATGGATACATTTAACATTATATGTCTGTCTTTGTAATGAAATGAGTAATAAGACCCATTTTGTTAAACAATCTTTCAAAAAATATTTTAAAAAAGAAACTTATTCTGGTCATACCTTGCTTTTATAAGCATCATATAAATAGTACTTCAGAAAGCACTTTTTAAATGACTATGTTCAATGACATTTAGGGAAGAAGAGCGGGAATGGGTGAGCAGCTACAAAATGGGTAGATTTTTGCCTTCAAAGAGCTTCTATCATTTTCAATCTATTGATGGAATATAATTAGATCTGGGATCCATCTGGAAGGAAGTCAGTTTCCACTATGATTAGCAATCAAAGTCAACATACGTGTGTTCTAAGAAATAAGCAGTAGAAAATAGTTGATAGAGCTTACAAAAAGCCCTCAAGACCTTTTTTTTCCTAATCTATGTACATACTACATAAATTTGACTCACTTAAGAGCCATATATCTATTGGATCTAAAGAACTATTACTGAACCATTTTAAAAGCAAATAGAATTAAAAGATGTTTTACGGTATTTACTTACAACTTTTTTCCCCAGGTGGACTCTGAGGATCGTGAGGAATTAAATACCCAGTGGTCCTTAGGAGAACATTGAAGAACCAAAATAAAACAAATTAAAGAAAGTTCAAACCATTTATATTAGTTAACTGTTGAGAATAATCATGAACAGATTAGCAGAAGGAAATAATTCAACTTTGGAGGTAAGAACCTTCAAACCATAGAGGTATGAAATATTCCTTTCCTATATCTGAATGCACTTTCTTGAATGTATTATTACTTGATACAGTTATCTGTCCCTTTCAATTATTATTTCCTACAAAACGTGAAATTTTAAAGCAAGTCCATCCAGATATCTGTGTAACGCAGCATTTACATAGTTTCCCATGGTAATGGGTTCTGGGCTGTGTAGCTCTAACTACCTGATAGTTATCAAACTCCGGTTAGTTATCAAACAAGTACACACTATGGGCTGTGTTTGGAAGTAAGAACTTTCAAAATGTGTGGGGCATTTTTTTTTCTTTTCTTTTGGTACCAGGAGTTGAACTCACAACCTCATGCTTGCCAGGTAAGCACTGCACCACTGAGCTATGTCCTCAGCTATGCTGGAGGTATGTTGATGGCACATATTAGTGTTTCTTTAGTTGTCAGTGACAATATTTTTGTGTTCTAGGTTGAGCCTTTAAAGTATGGTCAAGGCAGATTAAGACTGGAGCATTAGCAGAACATTATAAAGGAAGGAGATGTGGAGGAAAAGAATTTGGAAAATCTGCATACAAATCCCTTTAAGTCTTTCACCAGATAATAAGCTTTTCATGTGGGGTAGGATTGAAGTGGCTTGGCACAAAACAGCTGTTAAGTAACAATGAGCTGAATGCAGATTGGGGGTGTCACATAGTGCTAGGAAACATTGGAATTTTGATTACAGACTGCAAAGACTTCAATAAATACTCTGGACATTCTACTGAGGCTCTGGAAAATGTTTTATGGAAAATATACTCTACGGTAGAAGTCAGTGAATGCTTTCTGTAAAGAATCAAATAGTAAATAGATAATACATAAAGGAATAAGAACAAATTGTTCTAATACAACTTTATTCATAAAAACACTTGGTGAGCCTGATTTAGCCCCTGGCCATAATTCATGTCTCTTGACTTCATAGCAAATTTACTAATAGTTTAAAATGTCAGTATGCTCCATCAATAAACAACTGCCTACCAAATCTAGATTCAACGTTCTTTAAAGATAATATCCACAACATGTCATCTGTGACGAATTGCATACAAAACAATTACTAGACATGCAAGCAAGCATAGATATGTGACTCACATAAAGTGAAAAATAGTTGATACAGAGGCAGAGATAATAAATACATTAGAATTGAGACAAAATAATTAAAATAACTATGGTTATTACATTCAGCAATTTAAAGAAGATTGCATAAGTATACTGAAGAGTTTCAACAGAGAAATGACAACTGTTCAAAATATAATTCTAGAATTTAAAAATTACAACATGAAGTTTATAATTCATAGTATATCTTCACAGATGAAAATATCGGTGACTTGATTTCAGGGCCATAGGTACGAAACCACAGTAAGGGAAGAAAAAAGTCTGAGAAAACAAGAACATGGCCTTTCCTCTAAGACTACCTAGTAAAAACTGGTGATGGAGTTGATGGAGTACCAAAAGAGGAGAGAGGGAAAGCAAGGCATCATTCTTGAAAAAGAAATGGTCAAATTTGATGAGAAATATTTAGCTGTAAATCCAAGAAACTCAAAAACCAAACAACATTCCCACAAGAAATTCACATCTGTGCATATCAAGCCTGATTGCTAGAAAAAAAAAAAAAAAGAAAAATCTTTAAAGCAATCAGAGTAGAAAAAGCACATACAGTGAGTCAATGGTGAAAAATTCCACTTACTTTTTATTTGAAACTGTACTGTTGAATGGTTTCTTTAAAGTGATGAAAAGTTGGGGGAGAACTGTTAATGCTCAATTTTACATCTAATGAAAATATTGTTCAAAAATAAAAATGCAATAAAGATATTTTTAGACAAAAACTGAGAAAATATGTTGTCAACAGATTTGGCAGTATAAGAAGCAATTTTTTAAAAACCCTTCAGTTAGAAGGAAAATGAAATCACCTACAAAAACTCAGCTCTACATAATAGAATTAAAAATACTAGAAATAGTAAATACTATATATTGGCAATATAGATTTTTCTTATGTATTAATTTTTATTAACCCATGGTTGTTGTAAAAAGCATGAACTGTGAGGTTTATTATGAAAGTGAAAATAAAATAGCAAAAAATACAAGAAAGGGTAAGTAAGCATATATTGTTGAAAGTTCTTATATTTAACATGAAGCAATACAGTATCAATATACAGTACATTACCATGCTTAAATTATAAATTTTATCATGTCTAGTGCAAACAGTATGTATGCTATACACTAAACCAACAGAGGAGATAAAATTAAAGACATTTTAAAAAAAATTCTCCATTGCCCCTCAAAATAATAAAACTTTAAGGTTAATCTCAAACATGCCAATAATACTAAACATTCCTATCACAATGAAGAAATTGTCCCATTGGCAAAGCATATATTTTGTAGAAGATGTGCCCTTTAAATATAAATATGCAAGTAGGAGAAAATTAAAATGACTAAAAATATAAAATATGCAAATACCAATTAAAAGAAAGCTGAATGGTTACAATAATATCTGACAAAGTAGATTTTAAGAGTAGGAATATTACTAAAGCTAAAAGCACAACATGTACAAATGTTAAAAGGGTTAATTCAGCAGGAGGGACAAATCTTTAATGTATAATCTTTAATGTATATGTTCATGAGGAACCTTCAGATTTCATAAGGTACAAACTTAGAACACTGAAGTAATACACACTTTCTATTGTTGAAAATTTTTGCCTTATTTTCTCAATAATTAATAGAAAATGGTGATAAAAGTGAATAAGGATATAGGAGATTTGAACAACATTATCTACTAGCTTGACTTTATAAATATTTAAAGAAAATATCCTCAACAATGTGTAATACACATTTTTTTGAGGGCACATAGGTCATTAAGAAAGACTGTATTTTAAGCCATAATACAATGTTGAAAATTACATAGAAATTATATATATTCCTTCACTGTGTCAGAATTAAATGAGAGGTTAATAACAACACATTTGGAAAATATCCAAATGTTTGGAAGTTAAATTACTATGACTCAAAGAAAAAATCATATACACACATGTACAAGATAACTAAGATAATTGTACCATTCTATTAATTCATTATTTTGTTTGATTAATTTTGCATGCCTATATGTGGTATTCTGAGCAACTATTCTGAAAGCAACAATATGCAAATATAATAACCATTATTAATTTCTTATCATCTTGTTTTGAAATTCTCTATCATTTTTATTGTTTTTAAAAAAATTCTCTTTAAAATAAAAAGAAGAAATCATCAGGTAGAGTAGAAAACATTCTGAACTGAATGATAATGGGAATATATCAAAAACTAAATCAGTGTTTACAGGACATTTGAAGTTTCAAATGCTTGTATTGGAAGAGATAAAATGTCTAAAATCAATGACTTATGTTCCCACTTTCAGAATCTTTAGAAAAGCAGGAGCAAATTAAGTCTAAAGAAGGCAATCGTAGAGACAAAAGCAAAAATCAGTAAAACAGAAAATAGACAAGTTAACAAAGCGTTGAATAATGACTTTTTAAAGGATCAATAAAGTGAAAAACTGACATTATTTTTATGTTTCACTTTAAAATCTTCAGCTATTTTAATTTTTACTGAATATATAGCAACACTTCACAATTTTATTTCCTTACATCAGTACTATAATTTGCTACTAATAAAAATTATCAAATTATAAGTGAACTTATTCACATTTGATCCTGTAATTTTATTATCTCTAAATTAATTAGTATGGGCTTTCCTAAAAGATAAGAACAGAATGATATCTTACCCTGTACTTTGAGAATCATGTGTGCCTGTAGTTTTCACCACTGGAATGTGTCTCAAATTGAACATCACTTGGCACGTAGATTGAGGTCGAGGGGAGGGTGTTAAGAATCACTAAACTAGCCCAACTAATGAGCTCTCTATGTTAGTGCATGAATATTTATTAAAGCAAAACTACTTGGAATAGAATCATAGAGGAAAGATCACAGAATATGATTAAAGAGTTGAAGAAAATCAAGAGTCTGTTGGCATTTATGCCCATTATAGTGGGAGAATCTATTAGATTCCAGGCCAAAACTTGTAAATGTATTCTTCTAAGACTATAGTACAGTTTCAAAGAAATACTTTGTTACACTGGATCTTTCTGAAAATCACTACAAATAGTAAACTACAAGCAAGATCAAAATATTTCAGAGAAATATGATTTAAACAGAATTATATTTCTTTAATAAATGTTCCTTTCATTTTTTGTTACTAATCATCTTGCATCTATTGCTAGTTTCCTTTTGGATGAGGAAAGACCATATAATATTACTTATCTTATGCAGAAATAAGGAAATAAACTTAATAATATGTCTAGGTAGCAATTTGATAAAACACACATTTAGAAGAAATATTTAATTCCTCTTACTCCTGGCTATTTTCTAAGCAACTTCTGTTCATTTAACAATAAATGTGTGGAGTTCTTCCTATATGCCACGCACTGTTCTAGGTACATCACCAACAAAATAGATTTATTTCTTTGTGAGATTTGAAATCAATATTTCAAAAGCAGATTTCCAGTCATCTTATAACTCTGTTTCAAAGCTCAGGAGCTTTTCAGTTTCTGCTAAGCTGAAAATAAACTACTTAGTCTTTCAGTAAGACAGTCCACAGTCTGGCTGCAACTGTCTGCCCGTATTTGCTTCTGTGAAGAAATAAAGATTTAGAGGCTTGGAGTTGGGATAACAAAACCACTTGAGGGCTAAGCTTCAATACTTTTGGATGGTCACCCGCTCTGTACTGTGCCGACATTTAATAGTATCTGAGAAATAAGATATATTTATCTTCAAATGTGTTTGTTGACTCCAGGGGAAAGAAAAATAACATACTTTGTCAGGTGTGTTTCCTTTTATCAGGTAATGAAAATCACATCCCTTTCTAATTGTTATTTCATTTCCAGAGAACTCAGTTAACTAGTGTTCAGCTCTCAGCTCAGAAAACAGGTAGTGCTCTTTCCCACAGGACTACACCTGAGACAATGTGATAATTTAAGACAGGAGCATTCGTTGACTGCAATGAACTGAAATGCTCCAAGAACGTTTCATATTCTGGCATCCTATTGGTATACCATACAGAGGTATATGGCTGAGAATTCTGTAGCCAGCAGGCCAGGGTTCTAATTGCTCTATTAGTTATTATATAAATTTGAGCAAATCATTTTAACATCTCTTGGCTTGATTCTTCATATTTAAAATAGGGATATTAGTATTCACCTTATAAGGTTATAAAAATGACTTAATAAATATAAATGAGTGGTATACAGTCTCAGCACATGTAAAGCACATAACAAACACTAACTTAAAATATTCTTGTTTATAATCAATACATAGCCTTAAAAGCTGTATCACAGTGATTAAGAGTTGGGGTACAACTGCCTGGCTACACTGTACATCTACTTCTTCCTAACTTCTATCGCGAACTCACACATATTAATAGCTCTGAGTTTAAATGTCTTCTCTAAAATAAGCAGACTAACAACACTCATGTCAAGGTGTTTTGTGAGGTTTAAATTCAATAACTAATCTAACACTTAGAATTTAGCATAAAACTAACACTCAATAAGCATTAATTCTTATAATGGAAAAATACATACCTAAAAGTGCTCATAGCTTAGTAAGAGAGAGAGAAACAGAGAGAGAGTAATAAGAATAATCATATTGATATTGCTGGTAGATATAACTGTAACATCTAGTAGGAGCATTAAAAATTCATTTTTGTGCAACTTTTTTTTAAAAAAACAGCATCGCCTAATTGATAGGGAAAACCAAATGTGTACTTCTTTGTGCTACAATCACTGAATACCAGACTGGAGAAACAATTATTGACAAAGAGGAGGAAACTCCACTAGAGAAAAGAAGCACTCTCTTAGTAGGATGGTTTTGTTTTGATTATAAATGACTTAGATGCATTTCATTTGTACTAAGGCTGCTAAAAGACTGCCCAATTGTGGTAATCACAGCTAATTTGGCTCTTACTTCAGAAAGACAGAAAACATGCTTAATTAAGAATCACAGCAGACCTCCTGTAACTGTACTATTTTCGCAGCTTGCTTTATGCCTCTTCTACCATTACCTGGTAATTCTGTGTGTATTTTTGTATCCCAGAGGAAATCATTGCCTTCGTCTCAAGCTATGTCTATGTGCACCAGGAGTTATGTACTGTTTCTTGACACTCATCAAATTCATTTGCTGACCTCTTCCTTTGGTTCTTTCCATCTCTTTTTTCTTTTTGATAACTATATTGAGAATGGTAAAAGAGAAAATTTTCACTTTGCATGAATATATTGTTGGGGAAATATAAGTCAGGGAGGTTCGAACCTAAACCATCAAAGCTTTAAGCACTGATGGCTCAGGACCATCATTAGATAAGGTGACAATTACCGCACTTGTTTCTGTGCATAGACTGAACAAGAAAAAACTGATGAAATTTTGAGCATCTTAAAATATGAAAGACTATGTTTAGTTTTTCTATTATTTCATTTCTTCCTGCATTCTCTTGCTGTTTCTTATTTCAGATTTGATATACAATGTATTTTCTTACCCTTTCTTTATTTTTAAAGAGAAATTTTAAAAATTTTAATTACTATCCCTGTGAATAGACAATTCAAAAATACAATAACCAAGCAAATCATATATAAACTTCTGTTTCCATAAACAGTAGACCAGTTTGGAGACTTTGTGTTCCCAAAATTTCTTTTCAAAATTAAAGAGGTATTCCTACTGGGAATAACACTGAACCTCTCAGAAGACCTGCCTGTTTAAAAAGCTTCTCATTAGTCAATTTTGGATCATTTATGAAGACAGGTATTCAGAACATACTTGCTCTTAATCTTAAGTAACAACGAACAGCGGTAGTGATTTTATCACTTTATTGGTTGGAGTATTTTTCTCATCCATGTGTCCTGGTTTTTTCCCCATTGGCTTCGATATTAGGGCTTATGCAGTAATCAAACATACGTCAGCAGCTTCAGCTTTATTCATGCCCACGAGCAGTAGAACTTTGGTCTCCTTTTTGAGCTGGATTGAGTTATATGACTTGGTTAGTAGAAGGCTTTACCTGACTTAGATAAACAACATGATTTTTTCCTGAGCCATGCATCTGAATATGCATGAAGAATGGTTTTCATGGAAAACTTTGTGTGTTACTAACAAAGAAAAGAAGGAAAAAACGGGATAAGAGGAGACAATAATACAACAAACTTCATCTGTTAAGTGTGAGCAATACAGGAAAAAGTGCTCAACCTCACTGACCATTAGATAATTGCAAATTAAAAGGCTGAGATGCCATCTTAGCCCCCAAATAATGACTATCAGCAAGAAATCAAAGAATAGCAAATGCTGATGAGAATGTGGTAGAAAAGGAGCTCTTTCACATTTCATATATTCACTACATAAATCAAAGTCAACATGCCTCTAAAAGCTAAAAATAGAAATTCCATTTGATCCAGCTATTCCTCTTCTAGGTGTCATCTCAAAAGAGTTGAAGAAATCAGATTACAGAAATATATCCATACTTATATTTATAGTAGCACAATTTACAATAGCTAGATTTAGAAATGACCTATATGCCCATCAACAGATGAATGGATAAAATGTGGTATTTAAACCCAGTAGAAGAGGCTGGGGATACAGCTCAGCAGCACAGCACCTGCCTGGCAAGTGCAAGGTCCCAAATTTGATCCCTGTGACCAGGGGAAAAATAAATGAGATAAACCCAGTGGAGTACTATTCTTCCATAAAGAAGATAAATATATGACATTTGTAGATGCATGGATGCAACGTGAGATCATAATATTGAGTGAAATAGGTCAGACATATAAATTTAAATACTGCATGGTTTCTCGTATTTAAGAAATTAAAAAGTATGCATAAAGAACAAAATAAAAGATAAAAAGTGTGAGTGTATCATTTAGTTAACAGAAATACTACTTAGTGAACACATAATGAGCACTTATCATTTACCGGGCAATATTCTGTGAGTATGTGGACTTTCAAAAGAAAATAATTTCCATTTCTCAGTGATATAAAAAACAAATTAATTTTGTTTTTTTCTTTTATACTTCATTAGCACATACTTAAAAATTCAGTGTACCTGACAAGCAGTTAGGATCATAAAATATTACAGATGGAGTCTGGAGCTTTGTTATAGAGATACGTACTGTTTTATCAAGCACACTACAGGATTCTCCTAAATTTTGGAGATTTTGGTCAAAATCTTCTATGAATAGAATATGAGGGCCAGGAATTTGGCTTAGTGGCTCAAGCCCTTGCCTGATAAGCATGAGGTTTTGAGTTTGATCCCCAAGTACCAAAAAAAAAAAAAAAAGGCCTGGTGTGGTGGTACATTGTTATAATCCTAGCACTTGGGAGGCTGAGGCAGGAGGCTTGCTGCAAGTTCAAGACCAGCCTGGGCTACAAAGTGAGCCCAAGGCTGGTGTGAACTGCATATCAAGACCTTGTCTCAAAATGACCAAAAAAAAAAAAAAAAGACCATGATTGAATACGTACATATACAGTCAAGTGTCATTTAAAAATCAGGTATATTCTGAAAATGTCTAATAAAACAGTTTCATTGTTCTGCTAACAGAGTGCATTACATGAATCTGGATGGTATACACTAATTATTCTATGTAGCCTTTTTTTTTGTACCAGGGATCAAATTCATGACCTCGCACTTGCCAGGCAGGCACTTATGCCACCGAGCTAAATCCCTGACCTCTGTGTAGCCTTTTGATCCAATCAAGAGATGAAGTAAGCGCAAGATACGTGAGGCTGTTGCTAGCGTAACATAGCATACAGGTTTATAGTAAACATTTCATAGGAATAATAATAATATGACGCATACTCCAAGATATTCAAAAGCATGATATAGTAAATATAGAAGCTAGTAACACAGCCACTTATTATTATCATCAAATATTACATCCTGTATGTAATTGTACTGCACATATGAGCTATAGTTTTATACAACTGTCAGCTGTTTAAACTGTTTATTTGCATCATCCTCATCAAAGCACATGAATAATGCATTGTGCCATGACATGGTGGGCACAATTTTACAGGGCTGTTTCTAAGATTAAATGGAGTAACACTTCTTTTCCTTGAGACAGAGATTATTGACTATATCTCATAGGTCAGTAGTATATTTCTTTCCTTCTGAATCTCCAATTCTCAAATATTGAATGTTGACCTTAACCCTTTAACTAGTAAAATGATCTTTCTGGACAGAAAAGAAATTTCTATTCTGATTTCAGTTTCTACGTGCTTAATAAATATATTTAGGCTAGTTATTCAAGCCAACTTTTCAAGGTGATATGAAAGTTTTCAGGCTGGTGATGGAGTGGAAATTATTATTTATGTGTTTATTATTATATTTATCTTGATAGATTTTTCTTATGAGTAGTAGAAACCAATTTTGAGATTTCATTATCCTTCTATGTAGTTCTTATAAACGCTAAAGATATTTAAATGGTAACAGCTGTAAGAGTGTCAGGAAACCTCAAAGTCACTTAATTGCCATAACAGGCAATCCCAAGTCAGCTAATAATTTAATAATGTTTTGCAGCAGTGATCTGTGGGCTTAATTTTCTTGCAGCTTCAAAGTTTGGTGAATGTACTTATTTCCTGTTGTTTTCTTTGAGTGTATAACTGTGGCAATGATTTATAGAAAATCTTTTTCAAGATGTAAGTTCCATCTGCCATGCTTTAACCAAAATGTCTCAAAGAAAAAATAACCATGAAGTCTATAGTTCAGCATTGCATTTAGGATTTGTGTTGACACAGGCTTGACCTTACCTCTATTTCACTAGCTTCTATACAATCTTGGGCAGGTTACATGACTACTGTAAAATTAAAATAGTTTCAAATAGTTCTCCATGTTGTTACTATACAGATTAAATAATACTAAGTTTGTCAACACTAGGATGGTATAATTTTCTTTTTAAGAGTATAAAGTACTTATTGAGAGAAAGAAAGCTTCTGTGTAAGAGTGACAAAAGTGGTTCCTGAGTGGTTGACCCTTTGGGAACCCACATTTCAAGGGAGTAAAACCATGAGGCGAGGCAAATATAAGGTGGGACAAAACTATAGTTAACTTATAAGATTACAAGTACAGTCAGTTAGGTAGTATTGATCCAGTGGAAAACCACAAGGTAGGTACGAGGTGAGACAAAACTATGGTCAACCAATAAGATTACAAGTAAAGTTGCTTCGATACTATTGATTAAATGCGGATCAAATGGAGATCCAAGTCATGTAGGAAGCATGCATGGAATGAGCAATGACTTTCCTGGCAGGGGCCAGGAAGGCTTTGGTCTCCCACCCACGGTGATGGAGGCCTATTGGGAATATCAGCCTCTGTGGTTCATCCTTAGGGGAAGTATGTGAGTGTACTCATGTCTCTATCCTGAGACTTGACTTTCAACGAATTCACCTCCAGCCACAGCTCTTCCTCACTGATCTCTTGAGGTCTCAGCCCTGTCTGCCTGTTGATGGCCTATAATATTTCTAAATAACTTAGATACCTAGAATATTCCCTTATTTGCCTAATTGAGTTTTATACTAAGAAAACCTTTTAATAGGAAAACCTATTGTTTTACCTACAGAAAACTTAAATCTTTTGATGATAACCAATGTCAACATTTGCAATAATATATTTAGCATCATTTATTGGGATGTGTCTCCCATAAGGCTATGAAAATTATTGGGGTCAATTTAGTGAGCAAAAACTATAATAAAATGTTTCCAGGCAGCTGCTCTTTTGCTTTCCAAGGGAAGTCCTGTTCAGCAGTTTCCTTAAGCCTAGGAAGACTCTATTTAACTACCTTAACAAAGTTTTCAGATGACCTATGAGAACTAGATAATCAAAACAAATTATTCTTGATAAAATGAAAGATTTTCAAATTATTGTACACAAGACAACAATATGCATCATGTTTGTAAAACTAGTCTTGGCATCATTTTGATCAGCTGGAAACTTGGGTGGGACCATTAGTATGGTATAATTTTCAACACCTGATTAGAAGTACATATATTTTAGCCATTTTTTATTAATTCATAGGCTATGGAGGCTAAGGACATGAAAGATAGAAAAAGACTGAAGAAGCTTTAATACTACAAGAGAAAATAATAAAAGGTTTTAAACAAAGAAATTTTAGAAGAGGATGTTTGTGACAACTAAAAAAAAATCTACTGAAAAAAATAAATTAGTTCCCAAAATGTATATTGGGCTTAAAAACCAGATCAGAGTGCTTGACAACATTGTACTATTTGGTTGACTACAGATAAAAATTATTTAAATCTAAAAAATCTTATATTGTCTCTAGAAGCATCAGTTGTTTCTGGAGATTTGGGATTATCTGGAGATCGAGAAGCAGGAAGAGTTCCTCAGAGCAGCTTTATGGTGTAATCCTTTGGGAATGTATCTAACTTTCTGGAACTGTTCCCAAAGTAGGAGACACTGAGGTTCTCTTCCCAGTATGGTGAAGTGTTAACCAATCAGTTACTCTACTCGGTGGAGATAAGAATATAATCTCCAGTAGCTTTAGTAAACAATCTTGGTCTTAAGTTATCTTCCTTTTATTACTACCTCCAGAATTTTAGAGTTAAGCTATTTTTTTAGAGTCCTGATAAATGAGTATTTATTTCTTTAAAGAAAAGAAGAAAATAATTGTTCATGCATATCTTCCATTTTAGTCTTGATCTGTTTGGGAGAAATAACGTGATACAGAATTTTGAATTATGTATTGGCTTAAACTCCAAGGACTACACATTCTGCAAGCAAAATGCAAAAAGCAATGAAACTGAGCAAACCAAAGAGCTCTCAAGCTAAAAACAAAGCCAAATCTGCTTGACGTTCTTACCTTAGAGTATTAGAAAGTAGAAGGGCTTGTTCTTACATGCTGAGGTTAATATTGCAATTCTAAATTAGCCCATAAATGTGGCCTTTCTGAAATGATTCTCATTTATTGCCCTCTATTGGTATTCCACTGAATGGGTAGTGAAACTTTCTCATACATAAATTCTTCATTTTAAAATGCTTTAGCCTTACTTTCCTTTTCTCCTTTAAATAATGCATTTGGTTGGGAGTCTTACTGGTTGGCTATATGCACCTATGGGTTGAATTACAATTGGGAACAACTGCTTAGTAAATTCAGATAAGGTGATTTCTTCCTGTCATCTGAGTGCTTTACAGGTAAAACAAGGAAGGCCTTATCTGAGTTTAGAAAATTCTTCAGGAAAGTTGTTTTCCTGAGAAAAGAACTGCTAAGAGAATCAAAATATCTTCTGTGGAAATGTAAAGTAAATTAGCAGACATTTTCCGCTGATGGTTAAACCAATATTCCTCCATGTCACCTCAGTCATTTTCAGACATCAGTCAATTTTCACCCATGAATCAAGAGCCATTGACTTGTACTGTTTGTTCAGACTCTAACCAGGAAATTTAAGATCAAAAAGAAATGGTAAATATGCTGACACTAGCTAGAGTCTCCAGTAACATGTTAATGCTTATATTGTTAATCACCTGTACTCTCAGCTTAGTCATAGTTAGAGTAGGGTTTATATAGGCCATTTCCTTCTGCTTCAAAGTTAATAGGACTTTTGAAATCATTTCATGTAAGATTATATTGCATCCATTCATTTGTTCAACAGATATTTATTGAGTGCTTGATACTGTTTCAGACATCAAGAGCTAGCTCCTCAAAAATCACCAGCGTAGCCTGTTGATAAGACCAGACTGCATTTATCAAGTTTATTGGTAAGCAACATGACTGGCTACCAACCTGCAATCCTGTCTCTAGTGAGGAACGCAAGATCAGATTTATTACAAGTTGGAAGTTTGCTTTAAGTAAGTGTTTTCAGGGTTGGGGAATGAAGGACCTTTGGTTAAGATTGGGTTGCGATCAAGATATAACAACCTGGATTTGGCAGAAAGTGGAGGGCAAGGATTTCTGAGGTAAGAGATTTAAAAAAATATTGAGTTAACTCCCTGTTTTCTATGAAAAATCTGATACATCTTTCAGGACGTTAGTAGAATGAACAATTAAGTGAAATGCCTGGGGCAAGCGTCTTCTGGAATGGGAAAGTTATGCTAAGAAAGACAATGGACTAGTCAAGTCATGCCAGTGACCATGTATGGGGATTTGGATAGGGATAAGTAATTCTGACTTTCAAAATGTGAGCAAAAATTAGTCAAGTTCTGTGCCAGCACATGATTTGTACTTTCTCAGCTCAAATTTAGAATTAGTCAGATGCTATTTCTTCACTAGATCATTCACCAGGGCTTTCTGAAAGCTTCTCACTACCTGGACTTGGGCAAGGTGTGGAGGCAGATTCTTGTAGGACTTATGGTTATGTCGCCACTGTTTCTTTAACAGCCACATTGCATCTGAGTGTTGAGTCCATAATATATTGTAGTAGAGCATTTACTTCCTATTTTGTAAACTATGCACAAAATCGATACATACATTGCAATCAGATTCATGAAAAAGACTTCACTCTGTAGATGATCTAACCACTTGACATATCAAAAAGAGTAACATTTCTCCCCATCCTACTGGAACAACAAAAGTCTTTTTCCAGTACAAACATATGTATTTTATTCCGATCTCCTTGACTACTAACCTTAGTTAATTTTTATATATTTGTTAACCAATGTTATCCAGAAGGAAAATTTCTAGGGCACTGGACACTGTCAAAACAAATACTAAGTTTAGACCAAGACCTGACTACCCTTAGAAATGAGATAGATGGAAAATAGAACCAATCTGACTGAATGAAAGTGTTCCTGGGATGATATTTTCAAAACCTCCTTCACATTAAAGTCAGATTTAAAGGTCCTTACTATGTCTCCATGGCACAGTTTTTTTCTCTTGCAGTGTATGAATAAACTCCTAATTTTTCTATATCCCTTGACCATTGGTAAATTGTTTAACACCCATGGCCCCAGCTTCTCACATGCCTTGCCTCACACAGTATTTTGAGGGCCAGTGCAAGGACCATCTCTTACTGTCTCTCATGGCCCCTCTTCACTCTGGTGCATGTGTGTGGTTAGCAGATTGGCTTCAAGCTCAAGCCTGTGCCAAGATAAATACGAGAGGGAGAAAACTGGGCTACATCTGCCAGGGTGCCAGTGCTATGGGTAAACACCATCAGAAAAAAATGGAGATGAAGGGAGAAGGTCTAGGCCTCCAGACTGGGCTCAAAGAGGAGCCTAACCCAAGCTGGTATGGATAGTAGTTTAGTCCGTAAAACTGAGTGTCAACTGAAAATGTGGCTCTTGGGTTACACGCAGCCTACAGTAGGTTCTCCTGGATGGCAAGGCTGGGCTTAATTCCTATCCTGTTTTCCAAGAAAGGGAATATGAGCCTTCTTTGCAACCTGCAAAGAATTAATGAAATCTACTAGGGCATGTCTTGATTGACTGGTAAATTTATCTTTGAATTCTATGGTTTAAGTTGATAGTTTTGTTTAATTGACAGATCTAAAATATCTGTAAACAACTCTTGGGTAATTCTCAAGCTAAAATTATAGGGTTGACTTGCTCTTTTACACTTTCTCCTGGTACTAAGATAGTTTCCTATTCAAAGTTACTTGGAAGTCTATTATTCAGCCAGTCTTAATGGAAATGCAAACATCTGTGAGTTATCTCTGGAACAGAAGAAAAAAATTGTATCAGAGGCGTTTTAAAATCCAAACAGCTATAGAGCTTATGACAAAAGGAAAACAGTCTATCAATTAATCTTACCACCTATAACCTGATCTATGTCACTTATACATCCAGTAATAAGTTTCTTTGTGATCACTGACATGGTTGGCTATATGTGTAAAAGTCTAAGGCTATCTTTTGATTTTTCTCACTAATATTAGCTGAATATAAGATCTTTTAAGACAAGAGTCTAACAATCAAAAGGATGACATATTAATCACTTAAATATAGCTGAAAAAATACGTCTATAGAAAAAAAGGAGCCTACTGGTCCTCATTTAATGTCATTCATGATCGTTACCTTAAATTCTATAAAAACAAATAACTAAATTATCTCATCAGTTACTAAATTCATCTGATGTCTAAGCGTGATTATTCTAAGGCACTTGTCATCCCCAATATTCCAAAACATTTGCAATCAGATTCATGAAAAGACTTGAAACTTTATACAAACACAATTTGCTCTACTCTGATTGATTTACTTTTATACCATCTTGTTAAAACTTTAACTGTATTACTTTTAACTTTAACTGTTATACTTCTATAAAAATAAAACTCAACAAAGAGATTGATCCAGTGTGTCGAGATACTGATTACCACCTACAAAACAGATAAAATCAGACTTAGACATGGGCTGCAGGTGAATTTGGTTTAAGAATTACTGTTTTAACCTCTTTCTTGCTCAAATATGACTAAAAGGGTGCTGCAATACAGATTCTAAATTGTCAGTCAACTCCCCCTCCAATATCGGACCAGGTAAGACCAACCACCAGAGCAGCATTCTAGCAGTCAGGAACAATGGAAACAGTGATTGATCAGTGAGGCCTTCAAAGAAACCCTACCTGAGATGAGAAGGGATGTAAGGAAAGCATAAGAGCTGTCAGAATCATAAGGCAGACATTTGTGTCATCCCTACCAAAACATAAATAGAATCAAAATGTTATGAAAAAGGTTGTTACCATAAATACCTGATAACTATTGCAAAGTCTATGCCAATATCATACATATATTCTGAGTAAGTTTAAGTATTACCTAACAGGTCTACTAGAAGAAAAAATTCGACTTCTTATAAGTGAGTTTTATTTAATATTCTTGTGTGTTTTGTCTTCACCAGGTTACAATCCATCGAAGGGCAGATAATGATCCTACAATGCCCACAATCTTTCCTCCCTGACCCCTTAATTTATACTGTGTTGTAGCAGGCTGCCTAAAGCTCTTGCTCCTCACTTGGCCCCATTGACCCCTAATGGCTCAACAAACTCACTTGGATCCTCTTCCTTCCTTCATCATGCACGCTCAGCAGGAAACAGATACAGTTCTCCAGAAAGGGAACTGTGTCTGTGTGTCAAAAATTAGACTTTGTTGGTCTGCTGGAGGAAATGTGGAGGTTAAACACACCCAAAGCAAGTCAATCTCCATGACAGTACAGTTTAACAAAGTGAGATTTTGCCCATCAGGCTTCTCTGAACCAGCATGTACAAAATGAGCATAGCATTCTCCACAGGCTAAACTACACATCAAAGTAAAGAACAAACATGCCTTTGATATGAAATACATGTATGTCTTCCCAATAGCCTATGATACTTTCCTCAGAATTGATGCATACTGGTATCCTTTATGTGAGTTGTAAGGGCCTTCTGTGACAACCAAATTACCAGACCATGGCAAATTGGCTCCTTTAATGTGTAGCTGTTAACACAATATGAGATAAACAGAGTGCAAGCTGCCCTAAATAAATCCTTCCTGATATTATTTTGATCACCTCATATCCATTTCACATCCTCAAACCATTGTAAAAATCTGTCTTTCACTCTGAAGCTGTGGTCTTCTTTTGGATTTGCCTGCTGCTTTCTTGAAGTGAATCAATCCACTCTTACATTTCCTATATTCGTGACTATTGGTGAATTCTTTTACCAACTGCAAGCATGGGCTTCTCACATGCCACACCTCATAAGGCAATTCTGTCCTTAGGAATTTTGATCTTAAGGGATAACACTAATTTGAAAATAGATGCTTATTTTTATAAGCTAATACATGAGTCCTCAGGAGCTATTTTATCTGATAAAATTGGTAGCTGTTCTAGCATAGCATTCTACCATATGAAAAAGAAAGAAAAAGTGAATGGGTAAAAACCAACTTCTTTATAACCTCAACCAAGGTTAATCTGTTTCAGCCACTTGAATTAGATCCAAGATCATTGCATTTACTTGTTCTTATGACTAAGCATGAAGAAATTGCAACTGTGTCTCTATCCTCATCTCCCCACATTGCACTGGTATTCTACAAGTGATTGCAACACTCGGGAGTCACAAAATTCACAAGGCTTCTGCAACCTGCCTCACTGTAGGGCAACCGCAAGACGGGAGCTGAGTTTAACCAGAGTGAACATGTTCTGCCTAGAGGCATTTGCATTGTCCTGCGGAAAGAAGGTAGAGGCCAGAGAGAGATGGAGAGACCTGATTCAGCTTGCCTGTGACCAGCTTATTAACTCTATTTAAAATAAAGAAATAGCTCAAACCAAGACTTCTCATTCAGTGGACAGGGTCTCTTTGTAATTTGGAAAGCTCATCTTGAAGGATAGAAATTTCCCTACTTCACCAGAGATTTAACCATTAACAGTTCCTCCTTTTTCAAAAATTTCACCCTTCACCTATGTGAGAGGTTCTCAAACTACAGGACAAGTGAAAGTATTATGGGCTTTGAATTTACATAACAGATAATCTCTAACATGGTTCAAAAGCCAAGAAACACAGAAAGTACATAAGCAGAAATGTATCTTCCCAGCCTGTACCCAGAAACCCAATTGTCCTTCCACTACATGTACCCAGGGCTTTTCTTAATTTCTTTTACTTAACAATATATTTTTTTAGGTCATTGCAGAATAACAATATAAAGAGGTTTCTTTCTTCTACAGTATTTCTCTGTAAAATTAAAGTATCATCATTTATTTAACCTGCTTCTTACTGATAAGCGATTAAATTGTTTGTAATCTTTTGAGCTTAAAGTTGATCATTTCATACAGGAAAACTTTTCTGTAAAACAAATTACTTGAAGTAGAAGAGCTGGATCAAAGGGTCTGTGCATTTGTGATTTTGATATATATTGCAAAATTTCCCTTATAGAAGATATTCTTATTTATATTTCTGCCAGTATCATATGGTAGTAGAAACACCCCTCAGATGAAAAACATTTTCTTTGCATCTCAGTTAAGAGGATCTGAAACTGCAGCCATTATCTTCTTCCATATCAGCAGTGGAATAAAATATGAGGTGACAAATTAGCTTCATACATCTTTCTGTCATAAGCACAGAGTTAGAACTATGTGTTGCATAGATAATGAATACATAATCATAGATTATGAATGTATAGATAAGTAAATTCCTCTGTGTTGGAGGCAATTCTGGCCTTTGCATTTACAGATAAAATGCAGCACCAACTCCCATGCCCTGTCCATTTGATCAGCTGTAACAAAAACACATAAGATTTCTTTTGTGGAAGAGATGGAATTTGTATGACACATGTTCATCCATGAATTTAAGAGATATTTGCTTTGTACCTACCATGTGTCTGGTGATACAGTGAACACCTTCAGCTGATTCATAGTATCTACAGATGAAGGCTAAAGTGAATTCAAACCCCAGACCGAATGATAGAAGCAGATCCCTTAGGTGGAAAAGAGATGTTCTAGCTCACAAAAGCCTTGTAATTCTGACACATAGAGGCTGTTTTCTTTGTCTGTGCAACCTTATAGCAGTTTTTCAGAAAATGGGCTTTCTGTTCAAATTTTGCTTTATATATATTATTTTATTTTGAAGACAATAAAACCAAATGAGACAAAGCAAAATAGAGTCAGTCGAAACAAAAGGATGGACATAGTACATGACTTAAAAACAAAATACAGGATGATCAACAATGGTTACCTAATGCTGCTCGTTATCTTCAGGGGCTGGGGATTTAGCTCAGTGGCATAAACACCTGCCTTGCAAGTGTGAGGTCGTGAGTTCGATTCCTGATACTGATTTTTTAAAAAAAAGAACAAAAAGAGAGCTGCTTATAGTAATCAGTCTACATTCTTCTTCCTCATTCATGATTGACATGGGAGAATGCAGCCCATAATCCTTCTGAGAGCCGCTTGTTATCTTCAAAAGAATTGCCTATATCATCAGGTGTAATATAATTGAACAAAACAGGACAGAACAAAACCAATAAAAGCAAAACACTGGAGACATTATAGGACATCAAAAGAAGATAATAGTCAAACAAGAATGGGTAGCATAGTGAATCTTATTGTCTTCAAAGTAGATGCCTATACCCTCAGACTTGATACAATCAAACAAAACAGATTCAAATAAAATCAGTCAAAACAAGACAGTGAAAGCAATACAGGGCTTCAAATTAAGTTAATAGGACATCAAAAATGGTTACCATAGTATATCATTCTACCTTTGGGGTAGCTGTCCGTACCATCAAATCTAGTACAAGTAGACAAACTGAAACAGAATAAAACCAAACTAAACAGTGATGAAAACAATATGGGTTTCAAATCATGATACAAGATTAACAATGGCCACTGCCTTCCCTTTTTAGACAATTCCTCCCCTTTCACTTTCACAGGGTGCATAATACCTTTTCTATCCCACTAACTCCTTTAGTTTTTAAATTAGGGAGGCAGCCCGCTATTCACCTAAGTGATTCTGAACCTTTTTACCCCTGAGGATGATCTCAAGTTGTATCCATTTACCTACAAGAGCCTCAAGGTTTTCTTTCTTTATAGCTGAGTAGTTTTCAATTGTATAAAAGTGTCATGGCTTCCCAACCAATCTGCAGCTCATGAGCAAGCTACCCTCACTTTTTTCTGTTTCCCTGTCACATAGAGCATTGTTTTCTCATCTTTGACTTTCAGTCTATAAGGCCTCTTTCAGGTTAGTTGTATTTCTTATATAGAGCATCTTGATGGACTATATCTCCTGATCAACTTTACCTGTTTCTTTTTATTGGTATATCAAGGCCATCCATATTAGTGATTATGACCAACTTTCTCTGCCTCATCTCTGCCATGCTATTTTTCTGCCATTGGTTGTCTACTTTTCCCCTTCATTTCACTGTCTGCTCCATTCAGTGAGCCCCCTCTGCCACTGTTCCTGAAACCATTGTCTTTTTTCTCTCTAGAATGTACTTCAGTATTTTTTATACGGTTGGATTGGTGGTCATGAACTCCCCCAGTTCCTCTTTGTCATGGAACCATCTTGTTTCTCCATTAATTTTAAGAGATAGTTTTGCAGGGTACATGGCTTGGAGGTTATTTTCTTTCAGGACTTGGAATACTTCACTCCAAGCTCTTCTTGATTTGATGGTTTGTGTTGAGAAGTCTGTCATGATTCTGATGGGTTTTCCTTTATAGATGATCCATTTCTTTTCTCTCACAGCTTTCAATATTGTTCTTGTGCTGAATTTCTGGGATCTTGATTATTATATGTCTGGGTGTAGATCTATTTTGGTTATAGCTGGCTGGAGTCCTGTATGCCTCATTTATCTGTATATCATTTCCTTTTCCTATGCTTGGGAAGTTTTCTTTAATTATTTCTGTAAATAGCCTTTGTATATCATTTGTGTGTTTTCACTCACATTTTTTATTCTTAATTTACAGATCTTCTTGTCATCTTCTAGCCTTTGTATTATTACTTCCTGGCTCCTTGTTATTTTAAAGAGATCTTTCCTTTCACGATCACAAGCTGCAAACCTGTCTTCAAGGTTTGATAGTCTATCTTTAGTTTCTTTCAAGGAGTTTTGCCAGCTTTCAATTTCCTGGTAATCTCTTTGAATCTGTTTCATGTATTCTAAATTTTTTTTATATTCTTCATCAAAGGTTTCCTTCCTTTTTCTGTGCTCATCCATTTTTCCATCTGTGTCTTCTTGAGAGGTGCTTAGCATTTCTTTTATTATGTTTCTTACATCTTCTTTTACCTGTAATAGCATTTCTGTTCTAAGTTCTTTTATAGCTTCATGAAGTTGTTTCTTTTTTTCAGTTGTTGTTACTTCAGAAACTGCAGGTGTGTGACTTCCGATCTCTTTGTGTTTACATCTCCTGGACCACTACTGCTTGGGTTGGAGGCCAGAGACTGCCTTTTGCTTCTTCTTCTTGTCATGTTCCTGGTTTCTTCTGGACAAGTGGGTAGTGGAGTCCCCAGCACTTCCTGTATTGGTTATAATTACTCGGAAGCATGTTGGCTAGGGATTCTTCTGTTTGCCGCTTTTCCCAGTCTGCTGGTGACTACTGGAGTATAATCAGGGACAGGGCAGGCTAGCCTCTCTCTTCTGAGCTGGTTAACCATAGGAGTCTTCACAACATTAGTTTGTGCCTGACAGGTGGGGTTGGCTAGGGATAGCTTTAGGGAAACCTTGGTGGTGGCTATTGAACTACACACAGGGACAGGACTTAGTCCAAGCAATTTCCACCAGTCTGCTCTGCCCTAGGAGTGGCTGAATGAAGCCAGCTGCAGTTCTGGTTGCAGGCTTATCCTGCCCGACTCTAAAATGGTGTCTGACCAATAGCCCACTCCCACAGGAAGACTGAATCCCCCCCAGTTACCACCAGCCAGTGCAGTTCTCTGGTCCATCACTCCCCTCTGCCACTGGTCTCCCCACTGAGGTTTTGGGGCTTGCCAGCCACCTGCTTCACTGTGACCATGCATCTCTGGATCCCACGGTGCTTCTCACGCAGTGGGACTGGCTCCGGTGAAACGCCACTGGCTACCATCTTCTGTTTAAGTTTTTCTTTTCCTTTCTTTCTTTTTTTTAAATTCTCTCTGTGGGGCTCAATTCTCACTTTAGTTTCTTTCTGGGTTGAGGGGACCCAATTCTTTCCTTCTTGTCTTCTCCAGAATGCTATATTCCAGCATCTGGGCTGTTTCTCTCAAAGAGGCTGTTTACTCCACTGCTTACTTTTCCACCATCTTCCTAGACTCCCAATTTTGCTTTATATAATCTCTGTACTTCTGTTTCTTCATCTACGAAATCCAAATAATAGTAGTAAGTCTCATGGGTTATGGTGAAGATCAAATAGCATAAAATATACAACATTCTTAGAATAATGATTTGTGCCAAAGGAGCTAGCTTTAAATATTAAATTATATTTAGCATTATATTCCTTTACATCATGAATAACATAATTTTACATTTTATTTTTATTTATTTATTTATTTATTTATTTATTGTTGGTACTGGGGGTTGAACTCACGACCTCATGCTTGCCAGGCAGGTACTTATGCCACTGAACTAAATCCCCAGCCCTACATTTTATATTTTAATATAATTAATATAGTTATAATGTTATCTAATATTGTAACTTGACTTTTCGTTTGTTGTACTGGATTAGTTATCCTGAAACCAACTGGCTTAAAACAACATCATTTTTCACTTCAACTTCTAACATCAGGAATCTCATTACTATGTATCTGAGTTCTCTTTTTCAGGGTTTGTAACTAAGGCTGAGCTTCATTATGTCCAGGTTCACTGGGGGAAACATCTACTTCCAAACTCACTCATGTAATTGTTAGCTGAGTTTGGATCCTTACAAGCTGTTGGCTGAAGGCAGCTCCTACATTCTTGACTCATGGACTTTGCAATATGGCTGCTTGTGTCAAAATGAACAAGAAAAGAAGACAGGAGAGAGTGTGAATATAAAAGACCGGGCCTTTTATAACTTAACCTTAGAAGGAATATCCCAACACATCTGCTCATATTCTATTCATTAGAAGCAAGTTATTAGGTTCAGACAATACACAAGGGGAGGGAATTCTACAAAACAAGAGAAACCAGAAGGGGAGGGTTATCAGTCACTTTAGAAATAGCAACAATCCTCCTCCCCTAGGCTTTCATAGCTTGAGAGAAAAAGGAAAACAGGTACAAGGGGTGATCAAAATATACAGTGGATTTTTAAATATTTAAAAAAATTATTACAGGAAAAGGCATTACCATCAATCTTCCTAAAAATACTCTCTCTCACTTCAAACACACTTATCTCATTGTGCTTGCCACCTTCTGAAGCAGTTCTTGAATTCTTCTTTCGTGACTGTCTTTATAAGATGTGATCAAAAATTCAGTGAATGCTGCTGTCATGTACCACCCAGTGGAAATGTAGGATTGTAGATGTTACTGTGTGTGTTCTTCCTCTTTATGCCGCACATCTGGCACCATGTAACTTCTGGCTCTTATCCAAAGTCAAAACGACCATGAAAGGTAAATGTTCTAAATGGATTCAACACCTCAAGGAAGCCACAACAGCACAACTAAAGACATGAGAGAGAACTTTCAGAAGAGTTTAGAGAGTGGCAAGAATGAAGGAATAAATGTTTGAATTCAGTGGGAGCATTTAGAGGAGGTCTGATTACAATGTGTGGTTTTTTTTTTTTTTACTGTAGTAAGTTTTTTAAAATTGAAATAGTCACCATAATATATGTACTATCTGAGACAAAAAATATTGGTTATAGGTAACATTCCAATTTAAAATGAATATATCCTGTTTGCCTGATTTTCTTTCCACTAAAAATATAAAGTTCAAGATAGCAATAAACTAGAGCACAACTGATTCAGATATGCATGAAGGCTATGGTGTAAATATCTATAAATAATAACTGCAAAATATCACTGCTAAATTATTTAAATTCTACAAACCATTCCATTCTTGGGAACACTATGACTCAGTTATAAAGGTGGGCAATTCTGAGATAGAATATAAAGCATTTCATAAAAGACTGAAAATGCTTTCAACATAGGTAAATAAATGGCAGTTGTCTCACATTCAGTGGATACCACAGTACTTTTTGTCTTTAGGAAATCTGCTAGGGAGAACTATTTATTTAAGGAAAGGAAGATTAATCTATTAATGACTTTGATATGGCAAAAACTTCTAGAGAATGTATAATTAAAAACTTATTTTTATATTAAAACAAAATTATATGTGACTCTGATATTTTTTTTTACTGTAGTAAGTTTTTTTAAATTGAAATAGTCACCATAATATATATAAATTTCCCATATAAATTTCCCAAACTAAAAAGGAAAATATTTTTTGTAGTTTTGAAGAAAGTGCACTTCTGTATACACAGACTTAGAATATATATTAAATAAAATAATCTTAAGTTTTAGTACTTAAAAAAATTAAAAGCTTTTGCATGGCAAAAATGATAAAGGTTAATACAATATATCAAATGAGATACAAGTGAGAAAAATATTTGCCACATTTGTAATTGTCAAGTTGATAATTTCTTGAATATAAAATATTTGTACATATCTCTAAGAATAAAAAATGGCCAAAAATCATTTAAAATATGATTTGAAGAGAATGTAATTGACTCATATAAAAAATTCTCAGAATCATTCATAAGAAAAATGCACATTGAAATTATAAGTGGTAATATTTTTTATTGGTTAGATTGCAAAATTGCTGAATCTGAGGCAAGTATAGAAAAATAAGTACTTCTAAATTACTAGTAAGACAGTAAATGAGCACAAATTTTAAAAGGAATATTTGCCAATATCTATCTTAACTTCAAATATTCACTAATTCCTTCTATCTCATTTCATCTTCTGAGTATTCTACTCACTTGTGCACAAAAGGTATACATAGCAACCATTATTTAAAACACAAAATATTAAAATTAATATAAAATAAATATCAATAAGAGCTATTGATGTGAAACATATTGCATCATAATGGGATATTACTTGGTCACTGATATAATTAGACAAACATTAATAAATAAAAAAGAATGATATCTATGATATATTGTTACCTTTTTAAAAACTGAGGTGCAAAATAACATGTGTTATATCACTTTATAAATCATAAAAGATGTGCACATACATTTATTTGTTCATAGACTGTCTCTGAGATGATACTCAGGAAATAGATAATGACGGTTGTCTCTGAAAAGAGAACTGGTGGTTTGGAGGACAAGTGGTAAGTTTGTTTTTTATTGCATGATTTATGTTTCATTTCACTATTTGTATGAATTTTCCATTCAAAATAAATATGAAAATTTTAAAAAATGATACCAACAAGCACAATCAATACATGACAAAGCTACCAAAATATGAAAATGCTTTAAAACTTAATTCAGGTGATTTTTAAAGAATGATGATTTGGACATGGAGCCTCACATTTAGTTTCTTGAGAATTTGGTGATGAACATAAAAGTATGTTTATTATCTTTAATGTCTTCTGAACATAAAAATCAGAAAGTTTAGTAGAATAATTTAATTAATTCTTTTATGGAATCCGATTTTATTACATTGTTCTTAAATTACTTAATTTCTTTCAATATTATGTTTTGCAAACACCCTGGGGCCTGGTAAAGTGCTAGGGATTTAAAAAGACTAAAGCATAGTTCCTGTTATAGACAAAATTCTTCCTTTTAAACAGGAAAAAGAAACATGTGTATGTTTTAGTACTTATTACATTGCATGCCTTTGGTTGCTATTGTTCATGGTCAGTTCACAACTAATTCTCAGGGGAGTAATGAAGTAAATAATGATTATAACTAAGTATAATAGGAGGACTAAAATAAACATGTATAAATCACTCCTATAGAAATAAATATTTGGCTAAATAAATATATAGAGAAAAGTTGGTTTTTCTTGCAATTGTGTCCTAACTAGTAAATGTAAAAACAATAATGGAACTGGAAAAATTCCACTGGGCAAACCCCATAGAAGCACTTAATCCAGACAAAAATTATGGACAAATAGTGTGAGATTAGTGAGTGAAGCTGTGATGGGAAATGGAATATATGCACAGTCTCCAAATGTCTCTTGCTAATGATAGAGAGAAATATGATAACTAGAGAACTCTGGCAGACAGAATGTACTCAAATGACTAAAGTTAAAATCATCAGCAAGAAGACATTAATAATATGTACCTGGTGAGATGATGCCTGAGAGGGGAATACCCTCATATCTGCGGCAATACTGCCAACAATGCATAATGAAAACCATTAGACAAACCCAAGCTGACAGTGGTTCTGCGAAATAATTGGGCAGAACCCTCTAAAAAATGTCAAAGTCGTGCAAGAAACAGATTGGAAGCGGCTAAGAAGACACACTGATGAAATTTGATGGAAGGATTCCAATTGGATTTTTCAAATAGAAATAGAATATTAAAAATAAAAAACTTTCTATTAAAGTTTGAGAATTAATGTTGTATTCAGTACATAATATTATTTTTCTGGTTTTAATAATTATAGTCATTTGGTGCAACAAGGTGAAAAATACACAAGAACTTTGAATTACTTCTGAAATTTTTTGTGTAAGCTTAAAACCATTCCATACCAGAGAAAGAGAGAGTGTCTACCATTCCTTAACAGGTTTTAGTCAACTCAGAAGACATTAATTATTTTCATGACAACCTGGTGGCTGCTACTGGAAAAATTCAACTTTGGTTACTTGTAAACAGGCCAACCCCAATTTTAAGAAAGAGATTTCCAAACCTTAGGTGACTTGTTTTCTGTGTGAGATTTTATCTTATAGGCAGGGTATTTTACTAAATAACTACCTGAACCTTGAGATATGCATATTCGTAAACAAACACCATAAGGAAAAAAGACTATTCCTGAAAATATAAAAACAAAAAAATTTAGGTTTTCCTTATCTCCATATTTCTATATTTCCTTTGGACTAAGTATGGCTAAAATATCACTAAAATTCCAGACCGTTTAACAATGACATGAAAGAACTAGCCCAAGAGAACAAGGGATAAGGTTCCCAAAAGTGTAGATCAATGACTCTGCAATGATTACTATCTTGGAAAAAGCACATTGCTAAACCTTGAATCATTCTTTTAGTATTACACAGCAAGCTTTCCTAGCATCCAGAAACTCCAGGAGAATAAGACAGAAAAGACTTGTGATACTGGATTCTTTATTATCTAATTTAAGAAAGAGAAATATCCATATGTAATGATTTCAGATTAAATACAAAATAATATATTACAGTTCCATCTCAGTTAAATGAAATTCTGCTGCCTAGATCACTGTTTTCCATCCCAGATTCCCATCGTTGAAGAATGCCCAAATGAGGGCTATTTGGAGAGGGCAGGAGATGACGCACAGCACAAACATCAAGGCCTGCTGGATGCGGCCTGCCTGTTCCCAGCCCCGCTTCTCATCGCTTTACCCTGCTCAGCCCCTCAGGCCTCCTGGATCTCTTCACACAGCATGAAGAAGACCCACAAGCTCTGGCTCTTGCCTCACTTCCTGAGTCGTCTTCCCTCACTGATTTTCATGCTCACCTTTGCCTGCTTTACGTTTCCATTTTGAGTTCACTTTCCCCATGGTCTCCCTCAACAGCCAGGGTCAAACAATGGGCTCAACCCCACAGACTCTCGTCTGCTTATCCCTTTATCTTCTTCATAGCTCTGAACATGAGCTCACCCAGGAGATACTTTTGGTGCATTTGTTTGTTGTCTATCTTCCGCCCTCCTAGGAAGCAAGACCTATGAGGGTAAAAGCATCATCTGATTGTTTGTTTTTCCCTTGTGTATCCCAAGGCCTAGAATGTCCTGGTGCAAAGTACTGTTCAGTAATTATTTGTTGACTGAATGAATACACATACTTCATCTATTTATCTAGTTTGTAACCTTTGTAATTCTGGTACCTGTGAGTACCATTTATTCACCTACTAAACAAATTAATGTATTCTGCTCCTCTGTAGCATTGTTCTATGCATTATATTCTTCTTTTGTACACTAAGATTTCTTAAGGCAGAAACTCCTTATCATTAAGGAGCAAGTACACAGTAAATCTTGTAATAATGAATAAATTTGGCTTTACTATCTCAGGCTTAAAGCATGACAGCACCTCAAGTCCCCGAAAGAATCAAGCCATTTATTATATTTTATTTCCCAAGGCAAGAAAATGTATTTGATACGTTTTAACAAGGAAACAACTGAAAGTATTTTGTTAGCTCAAAATCCAATTAGGTGGTACAATGATTTTTTTGAACATTCTAACTTTGCTGAGGTAAACGCTCATTGGAAAAAAAGAAATGAATCTTATTTCCATTATACTAGGAAAATGAAACAAAACAGTCAAAGTAATATCCGAAACACTGAAGATATTCAATTGAAAACAGGAGCTAACTCTAGGTACAGAAAGCAAAATTACTTCATTCAGTATGGTATGTATATGCATTATGACATTTGCCTCCTGTGAACCTTGTGAGCACATTAGTTTTGATTTCTATTCATCCCTGGGTCCAAAGGTTCAGTAAGTGTGTGGTAGGTACAGTGACTGGGTGGCTGAAGCAGGTCTTATTGGACCAAAATGGCCAGAGCAAGGAGAGTCACACCAGAGCTTAGAGAAGCCCAGAAAAGTCTGGACAGGCAGATGATGCTTCATAGAATGTTAAAGAAAGATAAAGGAAGTGACTTGGGTGATGTACCATGAGAGGTCAAATAGGAGTCTTAGTGCTTTCTATTGAACAGGGCAGAGCACATGAGCAAGGAGGGCAGGCTTAGCATTCAAGAACAGGACTCTTGCTCCTGGGAGGATTGTTTCAAACTTTAAACTCTGTAGCATGATGAATCTTTCAGTTATCAAGAAAATTAACCTGTGTCTTGGTAAATCCCTGATGATCCAGATATATAGAGGAATAAGACAATTGGAAATCTGGTTATAAAAAATGACAGAACAAAAGCACATTCCCTAGTAATTGCATTTCAGATCAGTTTGTAGAGATGGTTCAAGCCCTGTAATGAAAAGAGTGCTTGTTCTCAGTGAGTGGATAGTGTTAATCTAGTAGGTGAGGCCCGCACATCCTTATTTGGAAAAGAGTGGGCAGAGAGGTGGTGGGAATATGCCCTTCAAAGAGCACTCAAGGACACAGAGCACTGTATGAAGGTCTTCCCACCTTGTCCTTATGAGTTCCTGCTTTCTCACCACAGGGATTAGTTTTAGACCTATGCATTTCATTTTTCTTTTACATGCATTTCATTTATCTTGTATACTAAAGACATTGTGATTATCTTTAATAGAAACAAAATAGGATAAGATCCTCAATATTGGAACTCACTTTCCTAACATTTGTTTTCTTTATTTTAATGGGCAAGTGTTGGAGCCAAAATGGAGAACCCACTAAGTCAGGAAATGAAAGATTTGAGGGAGAATTATTTTAATAGACTGTGCATTTAGATAATTGCACTAGGCTCTGCTTTATTTAAGTATTGCCCACACAGACTATGTAATGTCAACTGTCATGAGAAAAATGTCCCTTCTCCCACAATAGGGCTATTACAGAGTTCTTGAAATAAACATTGTGCCAATGCTAAGAGTAGAGGAAGAAAAATGAAGACACATGCTTATTAAGTTAAGGATATTAGAAAAAAATGTAAGATTTTAAGTATTTAATTTTTATGCTTCTTTTAAAAATAAAGGAATTGTTATAGGGAAATAATAACTATCTCTGGGTGTAAACATAGCTAGCTACATTTCTGCTCCTGATTTAGGAGAAATTAAAGCATGCGTGCCATCTGCTAGTAACAGTTCAAGATCAGAGGACCAAAGAAGAGGACAAAAGTAAAGGAAAACCATAAAAGTTAAAAGAAAAAAAAGAAGAGGAGAAAGAAGAGAAAAAGAAAAGAAGGAGAAGAAAAGAAGGAGAAGATGGAGAAGAGGAAAAGGAAGAGGAAGGCCGGAAAGAAAGTAAGAGATCCCAGAAGACCTGATTGAGGGGTCAGATTAAATGCAGCTTATAAGAAGGCGGTTGTGCAAGGCCAGATGGAGGAGTCTAAGCCAGCAAGTAGGCAGAGCCAGCTAGGCCATTTAGTATCCTAACCTTGGCTCACACAGAATATGATGTAATGACCCAAAGCAGAGATTAGTGATACTCTGATGGCTGCATGGTAAAGTTTCCCTGAAATGCCTCGGACATCCTCTGGGTACTCACTTGTGGTGATGCATGTATTGTCACATTTCCGAATTATGGTGTTTCCTTTTATAGGTTTAAAAGATAAGATCTAAGAGTTAGTTGTTTTTTAACAATTAAAATTTTCTTTTTAGCTTCTTATGTTAACATCAAGAAAAATAATTAAATTCTTATGCTTAAATAATTTTAAAATCACACTTTGAAAATCATAAGGCATTTATGTTTGTATCTGTTGAAGATTTAATCTCATTTCTTCTTCCTATTATAAGTCAAATATTGTTATTCTTGTTTTCCACACTACCAACTTCCCACTTCTTTGATTTATCTTTTCGTTCAAATATTTTTCATTTTCTAATCTTTTTATGCTCACTTAACCAAGATTATTTGCTGACAATGACTGTCTTTTCTATTTTCCTTATCATCCTTTTTCTTTCTCAGAATCCATCTTTTATTCATCATTATTACTTCACAGAAACAGTTCCTCTTTTTCTCTAAAGATCTAGCATACTAAAAGTATAACCATTCATTTTTTTCATCCATGGAGCTGTGTTTTATGTCCCAATTTTTTCTAAGAGGATGGACTTGTTTCCAAATAGTAGCTTCATGGAATTTGTTTTTATAAGATATTATGAGCCATTTGTTGGGGGGGGGTATTTGACGCATTAAATTCACACGCTTCCTTGCTTTTAAAAATCCCTCAATTAATTAAGTTGGTATCATCTTAATTGTGAAATCATATATTACTTCCATTTTTAAAGGCAAATTTATTTTGAAAAAAAGCAAGTAGACACAAAATTCTTAAATTTATTTATATCAGTGGTGAACAAATTCTGAGAAAAGACATGGTGAATCATTTGCTTCTTTCCCTAATTTTGAGAAAGATTTTTTATTGTTATTTTATATATATTTGTTTGTTTTGTTTTTTTCTAGTACCGAGGATCAAACTCGCACTTGCAAGACAGATACTTGTGCCACTAAGCTACATCCCCAGCCCAAGGCAGTTTTATTATTACTTAAGTGGAATTCAATCCATTTGCTTCTGAAACTGTATGCATTTCAATAACAAAATGAGAGGCAGGAACTTTTCCCAATTCCCTCAAGGTGATGTACTATAATGTCTTTGGAGTTGTCTAAATTCCTTATAATCAAGTGCCCTAAAATATACTGCTTAATCCTTTTGTGATTCAGTTTTCACATTTTTAGAGCAGCGTGACAACAGTGCTGTCTTCTGGGTTATCAGAGTATTCTATGAGCTATTACTAGTACTTTATGTATGATATACAACAAAGACTTAGTAATAGTCTATGTGGTGGTACAGTCCCTTCACAAACAGCAGAAATTTGTATTATGCAGCCTACCAGGCATTCAACCTCAAAAATATTCTTAAATTTTTACTTCTTTGAAAAGCATTAGGACCTTATAACAGACTTTCAATGTCACATTCCTCTTTGTTCTTTGAAAAAATTACTAAGACTTCATTATTTTCATATGTATGTATGTATGTTTAAGGATTTATTTAGTTGTAGGCAAAAGACCTTCTCTCTTTTGTATCATGAAATAACTCCCCAAAAGCAAATGCTCCGACTAATGCATGATGGTGGCTGGGGGAGGAATTAGACAACAAAGAAAGTCAGTAAATCTGAAACCTTAAGGAAGAGGAGTGGAGTGGTCCCTAACCCCTGACTGGTGAGTGCTCTCTCCCTTCTTTTCTTACATATTGTTTGCATAAATGGCAAAGACTTAATTTTTAAAATTAAAATCTGTGATCTTTATTCCAACTTAAGCTACAAAAGCAAACCCTTTTTAATACATGAGAACCTTAATTTAAAGCATTTACAAAATTAAACTCTTCTCTGAAGTCAAAAGAAGCTTACATTTACATTCTACTTTTTCCAGGTCATTCATTTTCCAGCTTTCTAGTTAAATGAGGATAGGAGATTTATTTAAACTGAGCTTGAATTTTCCTTTCTTCAGAGTGAAGGGGGTTAAGTTAAAAATCAAGCAGTTAGGTCTTGCATCAGGAACAAAGATCCACAGAACGCATAATACTCAAGAGTACAGCTTTCATTTCTCCCTTAGAAAACAAGTCAAGAAAATAAAATTAACTTAACAACTTCAATGCAGAAAATTGACCTTGGAAGCCAAATGCTCCCAGGTTAGGGTTTCTGTTCCACAGTGGGAGACAGCAGAAAGAAGAGCTTCTTTCAGTTCTTCCTCTCAATTTAATGCCCAGACTCTCTGGGCCTGGAGCTCAGAGCAGCTTCCAGAAAATCTCTCCAGTGGAATCACCACACTGGAAGATACTCATCCAAAGGTAAATTCTGAACTTCTGAACCTAAGTATTCTTTGGATCTCCGTTACCACTGAATAGTAAGAAAAAATGTTTTAAAGTATCCACTACCTAAACTTTTATTAGGCAAATGTTGATATATGGCATGTGAAATGTAACTCTTTTAAATAGGCATTCTGAATTCATAGCCATGCTCCTTCTGAAAATATATATGCATCAATACGTATTTCTAATCTTGGAATACTATCAGAAGAAAGAAGATTATTTTGTCATTAGACCAGGCTTCTAGATCAGCCTTAGCCAGGGGGAAAACAGAAAATAAAGAAGAAATTTATGCATGGAATTACAGATACTCTTGATCATATTAAGAATTGGAATAAACAAAATTCGTAGTTATAAAACCAGGTGTATTCTAATCTTACCTCAAAATCATTAACCAGACACAAATAATAAACTGTCATTTCCAAAGCTAGGTGTATTGCAGTGTCCATAGAGATGTTTTCTTGGACATTTCAGGTCACTCATGTTAGTTTAACAAATGTCACTCTAATGACTGGACCTCGTTAGCTTATGAATGCATATGAGATCATGGTGTTATTTAAACACCTTTTACTTCAGTGACAGTCATCTCTCAGGCAAATTCTGAGGGTCCCTCTTCTCTCTTAGCACTAAAAATCCACAGGGATCCTCTCTGTCTACTGAAGAATCACTCTGGATCCATCATCTCCCTGGTGTACCCTAAGCAGGGCTCAGGATGCTCTGCTTTGGCAAATGCCAGTGTTCTTTTGCAAGATCCTCAAATGCCAATGCTCCCTTGCATTCATTACTACCACCAGCTTTCACTTGATGTTCCACTTATAAACAATCTCCACTGGAAGAGGACCTTGCCTCTGGGTTAGCTTGCTCCCAGCAACCAGTATGCAAATTTGCTGGTGACCCAAGCTATAAGATCTCACCCAGTTAAATGCCACCCTTTCTCTGCATTTTGTTGGGAGACTCCAGGCTGTGTGGTATGATGGGTTCCAATGACAACTTCACACTGATTTCAGATCTTCTCTTGCCTACTTCTTCTCCCTTTAGGTAAATTACTTCAAAGGGTCCTGTAACTCCTTCTTATAATTTATATTCTGTTATTTCCCCCTCTCCTAGTTAATTAAACACAAATACATAGTTAGATCCTAAATATCAATAATGTTCTGGTTCATTTCATAGGTGACTCCTGAGCCACTGTAAAACTAGCCAAAATAATTAGGCAACAGAGGGAAGGGATGGTACCTAGTTCCATATCCCAAAGATTATAAAGAAACTCCCAGCTCCCTTTGGTTCTGAAATATCTGGGTTTTTATTTTAGAATTGCCGCTTTCTAAAGGTAGAACTTTGGTAAATTATTTAACGTCATCACCAAAATTAAGACAATTATATTTAGCACACATCATTACTGATAGATGAAAGAAGAGGAAGATCTCTTAAGAAGTTTTCGGTAGAAATTATTTTGTTCATAGCATGAGTCCTTGTTTGACCCATGGTCAGATTGAGTAGTGCATGAATGTGTTGGGGGAACCTGCCTTCCAGAGCAATGAAAGTCAATTTGCAAGAGGGTTAAGGGCATTCTGACAAAGACCATATCTCAATTAGAGGATTCAGACACACAGCACTTGACTCAGTAAAGAAACTAGCTTTCAGAAGGTAGGATTTTGTTTTCAATTCTCAGTGATGGAACATCTCATTTTAATGGGCTCAGGTCTCCCTATCTATGGAGGAAACTGCAAGATATTTTGATGGTGACAACTTTCAAAAGGCTAGTGGAATTTGAACTATTTTTGTTAAGGTGACTCTATACCATAGTGTTGAAATCTGTGAGAAATTAATTACATCTGTTAACAGGACATGATAAATATATTCTACATTTGCTGCCCTAATGTAGAAGGTAAGCATTTCCTTAGAAATTATTCTGTATGCTTCATTACTTTAATGTACTTTTTGCTAAAACTACTGAAAATTATAGGTTCCATTTTGTTTTGATCTACAAAATTACAGAAAAGTACTAGGTTTACGTGGTCACCACACAATGGCTTAGGCAATTACAATTAACAATGAATTACTATTTTAAAGAAGATCATATACTATGAAAACATTTTTTCCATTTTGGAAACTGGTGATCAGCTCAGACTAGTCACTAGTAATGTTTATATCTTCACGAGTTTGGCAAGAACACACACACACACACACACACACACGTACACACCCCAAAGGAGATTGATGAACAAGGTTTCAAACACAATACTGCTCTTGCCTGAAACCCTAAACTCAAACCCTGATGATTCAGAATACAGAATTTTAATGTATTTTCATATTGTGAGTGGACAAAGGTGGAAGAAATCAGGATATTAAGTTGATTATTCACAAAACATCTAATGCAGTTACAATAAGTTAGTAATAGAGCAAAATCTTGAAATAAAAATTATATCAAAGAGAAGGATGGAAGTCTTTGTTAAAGGTTGAGTTATGTCTTCTCAAAAATGCATTTAAATCCTGTCTTCTGGGAAATGAAAGACTTTTTTGGAGAGGGACTTCAAAGAGATCATTAAGGTAAAATAAGGTCAAATGGGTAAGCCCTAATCCAATATGACTGATGGCCTTAAAAATCCATATAGGAGAGCCGGGGTTAGCTCAGCTGCCTAAGTGCCTGCTTGGCAAACGTGAGGTCATGAGTTCAATCCCTGGTACCAAAAAAAAATGAGTTCAATCCCTGGTACCATATAAGATATAGACACACTCAAAGAGAAGACCGTGTAAAGGTGCAGGGAGGAGAGGGCCATCTGTAAGCTGAGGAGAGAGACCTCAGAATGTGACCAACACTGTTCTAGCTATCGTATCTAAGAGAATAAATTTCTGTTTTTTGAGGGACCCTATAAGACAACCATCACCTCTACAGCAAACAACTTCCCACAAAGAAGGAAGGACCAGAACTTTTTCTTGGATCCTAAGGTTACACTAGCCTCTTCCATATGCATTGTGCTCGTAGTTTTTTAAGAATCTCCATATCTGTTGTCCCATGTGCTCTTGACCATCCCAGGTAACGGATGAGGAGATTAAGGCTGAGAGGAGAGCAGGGACTTGCCTTGCTCCTTGAGAGACCGAGCTCCTTGGTTTCACTGTGGAGGCAGCAGCTAAGTTTGGTGATTGTGAGGCGAGATACACAAATTGATTTTCACTGCTCTGGAAGGCAAGTTCCCCCAACACCTACATTTCCTGGTGGGAATACTGCGAATAATGGAATTTCTGAGGTCCACCCAGCAGGAAGTGCCCAAAAAAAGCCAGAAGCTAGGTCTTCAAATACTGGTTCCCCTGAGTTTCCATACTACTTCATTGGAGAAAGATATACACTGCCTTTGGAGGCCCAGGGCCATTCTTGGATTCTGGCCCCTCTCTTGGCTAAAGAGATTCCAGCCCACAATCCAAAGGGAATATAAGTGGTTAGCTACACATTTTACAACTTTTGGAAGAAATCTGTAATATTACAAAGGTAAGTATCTATTTCAATGACTTTCACTTCTGTTCGGAATGAGAATGAAAAGCTCAACCTCTGTATGACAAAAATAAACAAATTAAATTACAAGTAATTACAATCTCCATACACATTGTTGTACCCTCTTGGGAAGGCAACTGATTTGCTACAAAAAGAGTGATCACCTAAAGAGATATACTGTGAATGGAGTTGGGAGCATGTTGACATTTGTACCAAAAGAATTTTGGGGGGAGCAAGACTGTCTAATAAGAATTTTTAAAAACTTAATTTATAACTTACTGTGTAAATCCCACTTCATACCACCGAATGTCTTTAGGAGCTATTTGGTAGAGGTCTATTTTGCTTTTTAATGAATTTTGGAACTGAAATTGTATTGTTTTCTTTGAATATTATATCAAATTCTGACTGATCTCAAAGTGTGACACTTTTTATTATGGGTCACAATTACTTTAGTTTCACAGGGGATGAAAACCAGCTGCAACTGTGGAGCGAGAAAGAATGAAAATTCAAAATTCAGAAAAATGAAAATTCAAAATTACTAGTTACTGACTGGAAAGATCTGGAACTTTTCAGATGTCAAAATATGACTCCCATAAAGAATATTTTGGGTCAGGCAATACTTCCTCACCAAAGTCACTCCAGACACTGGAGTATCTTATCATCTTATCATCACCATCTCTCTCTTTCCTATCTATCTATCTATCTATCTATCTATTATCTCCATCATCTATATGTCATACAACTATCTAAATGTAAATCTGTGTATTTCCTGTGTATTCTATCTGTATATCAACTTTTGGTTCACAAAATTTTTCCCACTTGAAAGTTCTTAAAGAGAAAAACTATCCATAAATAAAATATGTGTGAAAAGCAGAGTTCCTGTTTTTAGCTCAACTTTCCCAACTGCTGATAAGTGACTCATTGTCTCTCACCTTCATGAAATATAAAGCTAAAGGGTGAAGAAGCTAAGGATGAACAATCTTTGACCAAAAAGGAACAAAAAAATTTTTAAAAATGGTTCCTAATTGTCCTAACTTTTCCATCAGAATCTTCTCTTAGTCTTTTAACATACTTGATTTTCATTTATAAAATGAAATCATCCAGAAAGAAATCAAACACAGCCAGTGGTTCCTAGAGGGCAAAAGGAGGGTCTCAGTGTGACAAAATGTTTCTGATGCATGTTTAACAAGTCCATGGTTTCTCGTGTGAGAATCTCTTGGAGAATTGGTGACTGGCAGCTGGCAGGAGGCTCAGAGATTCCAAGTGATTTGAAGATGCTAGTGAGATTCCAAGTGAGCTCCATCAGTGAAGGAACCTAGCAAAAAGCCTGTGACCTAGACCTCAAATGTATTCCCTATGATAATATTTAGGCTGTAATGAGACATTAAACGCTAACTGGCAACTCTTCAAAAATGAAAAGAAAGGGACCTTGGGTGAAAAACCCCAGAAGAGAGGTCAGAACTTTCAAGCCAACCACCACCAGAGATTCAGGCTCTCCTGCCAAGTTGCTGTGATAGAATGAGATTCTCTCTGCCTTAGGAGAGAGCCACTGTTGCTCTTCTGCTCCTCCAGCTAGCATATGAGCTGAAGGCACCTGTTAGTTCTTTATTTAGCAATAGCCTACTCTGCAATCTACTATTCTCGATTATCCCCTCTATTTTTATCCCTGCAAGAAGCTGGGAATCCTTGGTTCATTTGCTGCCTGCATCCTGACCCTCTCATCTATTCCACTCCATCTATACTGTGACCTCATCAATAAATACAGGTATTTTAGTGCAGTGGCTTGATGTCTTTGGATGAATTCTGTTTTCTAAGACATCTGCCTACTTTCACAATTCTCCTTTATCTAACATCGCCTCAGACACATCTCTCTTGGGAGTTCAGTCTTAAACTAGTTCACAGTTCATGGAACATCTCAAATTAGCTTGGTTTCTCTCCTGTCTAAGGGTTTTATGCAAAAAAAATTACTTCATTAATACCCAAAGGCTCTTGGAAATTATGAGGACTTATTACCAAACATCTTAATCAGCGAACAGTTAAAGCAAAATCCTAAGGATACTTGATGGCAATTACTGGGTTAATGATCGTCTCATCAGAGTTTTCAGCTCACGTTTCTCTCCTGAGTTTTGGATTCATATGTATAACCACCATGGTGGTATTTTCTCCTGTTTGCTTCCAAGACCTTTTTTACTCCACAGGTTTTAAGCTCAGCTCTTCTCCAAGTTTTTCACTGTGCTGAAATTCCATGCCAGATACTCAGGCATTCAAAGCAAGAATTCTGATGCTTTGTAAATATATTTATGTGATGATGACAAAGTTAAACAGAAAAAAATTGGGGGGTAGGAAGGCTTAAATGAAGGCAATGCTATATTATTTGAAAGAAATAAGAACTATGGAAGTAAAAAAAAAAGAAATATGGAAGTCTTATAAATAATTTGAACTGTCTAATCACTATTCAATAAAATTAAAATGCTGACTGCATGTGTAATTTTAATATTTTTACTAGCCACACAAAAAGTAAAAAGAAACAGGTATAATTTTTCAGTTTATTTGTGTATGTTTATGATATATAGTAATCATATTTCTCTTGAGGAATTGGTATATATATATCATAACAAATTTAAATAATGTATTTTATTTAACATATTTGCAATATAATTTTGACAATAATCAGTACAAAAATAATTTTTTATTGTTATTTTTGTACTGAGTGTTAGACATTAGCTATATAATTTACATTTGCAGTGCATCACAACTTGGACTAGCTATACTGTATTTCAAATCTTCAATAACTGCCTATGGCTAATGATTACCATAGTAGACAAAGGAAATTTTAAAATCACCCTTATCAAACTCTAGTTTGATAAAAATCCAAATTTTCCTGAAATGGGTAGTATTTGCATATAATCTATCCACAAACACAGAGTGCAGAATTTACTAATCCATAGAACTTGATATGTGCTACAAAGAATATCAAAACCAATAGGAAGAGACTTCGACATTTCATTTGTCATACTGGAAATTCTCACTCTGTTCATGGAGCAAAATAAACTACATCCTTAATTTTTATGACAAGATAAACACCAGATTAAAGTAAATTTACAATTATAAAGTCAATACAAAAACAGGATATTTTTGTATCACTTTCATGGGAAAAAGATGTATTTAAGACACAAGAAATGCATATCAAATTGATAATTATAACACTATAATCAGAGACCTCTCCTTTACAAATAATATTGTAGATAAGGTCAACAGAATGGCAGAAGATATCAGTAACATCTGAAACAGTCAAGGAATTCCAATCTTAACAGAAAACATTTACAAATAAAAAAAAAGAAAACAGACAAGCATTAGAAGTCATCATCACACAAATAAAAGAGTACTGTATGGATACAAGATCTTCAAACTTACCAGCAACCAAACATACAGAGTACACAATAAACTAGCATTAGCAAATTTAAAACATTTAGATACTGTCCAATACTGATGAGACCTAATAAACTGGAAGCTTCTTGCATTACTGTTAAAAAAAAAAAAAGACTGGAGTCATTCTGAAGAACAACTGACAATATAGTACTCAAACTCAACTATGTAAAAAGCTTGTGACCCAGCAGTCCATTCTGGGGAGTAAGTCTCAGAGAAATGCTATCAAAACATATTATGTAACATTTGCAAGGACATTCACTGCAGATTATTTGTGTTCCCTAGAAATTGGAGGCAATTTATGTAAAAAAAAATACTACATGTGAACATGTAAAATTTTTACAAATATATTTTAGAAAGATGATTACCTATCCAAAAAGCATATGTCTGTCAGAGAAATGAGGTCAAGAATAAAGATTTTAGGGGCTGGGGATTTAGCTCAGTGGCATACGCGCCTGCCTTGCAAGTGCGAGGTCATGATTTTGATCCCCAGTACCAAAAAAAAAAGTCTCAAGAATAAAGATTCTAAAAAGGGGCAAGAGATAGGTACTGACTGCACTGAGAATGATGGGTCACCATCAACTGAGAATAAGATACGTACTTTTGAGGTTCAGAGAAAAGAACTCATTATAACAAAAATTACTAAAAATAACTGATAATTATTTAGACATACAAGAAAGTAATGCAGAGATAAGTAAGCATTGGTGTGTTTGGGTGATAAAATATTGGGAACTTTTTCCTTTGTTGTTATAATGTTGTTAGTGTTACAGTTTTCTTTAAATACAAGTAAAGACAGCATAAGGAAAACCTTCACCTGTTGATTTCTGTGAGGACTGAACAGCTTCAAGAGGCAGCGGATGAGCAAAATAAAGTGCCTTTGTTGGAGTTGGGGGTTGTGCAGAAGACCGTGTATTTTCACAATGTCAAGAGCTACTGGCCAGTGGCACTTGAGGCAGACCTCCACCACCTCCTCAATTGCAAAGCTTAATGGTGGAATCTACCATATGCAAATGGTGATTGAAATATATATTAAGTGTTTAAATTTTTTAAAATGTGCTGAGGGGAAAGGCACATTGCCATTTATCTCCCTGAAAATACTCCCTTGCTTCAAACACTTAGCCCCTCAAACTTGTCACTTTCTGAAGCAGTTCTGGAAGTCCTCCCCATGAGTATCTTCAGGTTATACTGTTGTGGCTGCCTCAAAGTCCTGAATCAGTTTTAAAAGTTTATCTTTCGTGGCCATTTTGACTGGGGAAAAGCCATATGTCTCATGGGGTAAAATCCAGTGACTGGGTGGACTATATTTTTATTGAATGGTACTCAGTGGCTTTATTCACCATATTGTTTGAATTTATACCTCATAAAGACACAAAAGAGAACTTCCAGAACTGCCTCAGAAATGGCAAGAATAAAAAGATAAGTGTTCAAAGACAGAGTGGTATTTGGAGCAAAATTAATGACAATGTGTTTTCTGCTGTAAAATTTTTTTTAAATTTAATGTATATTGTGGTGATCACCACTTTTATATGCTGTATCCCAGCTTTAAGCTCTGAGATTGATGAGGTGATGGAGATCTGCTTCAACAGCCATTGGCCAGAAGACCTCAGCACTGTGAAGATATACACTCTTTTGCACAATCCCCTACACCAAGAGTGGCATATACCTTGTTTTTCACGATAAACCCCCCAAAAGATATACGGACTTGCTCAAATCAGCTACCATGTTTCCTTACTAGCCTCACATAGAATGAACTTATTTAGTTAACCTGAGAGAACACGTGCCACGCTGTACATCTCCTGTGTTTCTGTTTCTTCTTCCTCTTGACTAGTCTCAGTTCCTAAACATATAAATCTCTGTTCACTGTCAGGCAGGGGTGTCGTGATTTTAGAATGACCTTCCCTTTAGCATCAGAAGGAGGTTTTTCTTGTGGATGCTCCACTTTGGTTGTCATTAGTTTATACCTTTTCTAAGAGTGGTCAACCCTGACAGACGGAAGTTAGTGTTTCCATGTGGTGGCCTGGCACAAACACCGGCACACTTCATGACAAATTTGTAAGTCCCAAAATGTCTTCAGCATACCTACTGTTCTTTGGTTTCCAAGTCTTGAAGAACAGACACATTTCTTTAAAAGGAAAGGACTCTCAGGCCCATTATTTCCTTCACTCTGCTATTCTGCTATTAAAACTAGTGGGTAAGCATGAGTCTAAAACCGGAGGACTGAGCTGGAGAACTGTTTCCTCCTCTTATTAGTGTTGTCCTCTTTGAGAAGTTAGTTAAGTTACCTGTCCCTAGGTTTCCACATGAGTAAATTGGAGAAAATAACAGTGATTAACTTATAAATTTAATGTAAGGACTAAGAAAATGAAGTAAGTACTTGCTGCATTTTTCCTCTTATTATTGCTACTATATTCCAAAACTTCTGGAGTTTGAGCTAGGCTTGCTACATTCTATCCCTATGTTACCCATAATTGATTAAGGGTCATCAGTCTGTTATTTAACATCGAATTTCCATTAAATAAGTGACAAAGGTCTGATTCATATTCCAAACACTAGGATTCATTGTGTCTCCAACCACCTTCCTACATTCAATTGTTGGGACCAGAGTTCTCATGGATTACCATGTCTTAGTCTCTTGTTTCTCTTTTCTCAATTCTTTTGTCAAGAGTTTCTTATCTCCAATATCCCCATTCTCTGGCAAGGCAAACACAATATAAGAAAGAGAATAGTAGGAGAGAGAGTGCATGAGCCATCGTAAAAGGAACAAAGATAACATCCTTATAGACTCTGTAATGATGTCAATAACAGGTTATGATTGGAATGATTTTTATTGGATATATGTTAATGTGTCAATGAGGAAAGAGATTGTATGTAGTATCATAGGTGAACCAAGAGTGAGAAAAATTTTTGAGAAATTACAAAACTATGTTTCATTCCAGAAAACCGAAAGGCAGATATTCAGTACAATCATCTTTTTAAAATATACATACAAGTTCCATGTGGTTAGATGCATCCAATGTAAAATCTGGAACTGAATGATAAAACTGATAAAAAGCTAGCATCCTTACAGAGAGGTAGAAAAGAAAATAACTAAAGAGATGACATGGAATAATTCCAGTGAAAACATAATTTCTACAAAGGTTTATGTAATCTGTCCTGTGTTCTTGAAAACAAAGCTCTAAGGACTGTTAGTGACACTTCGGCCCAAACCACAGTGTGTATCTGCTGCCCACCAGCTCCTGGAAACTGTGCAGAACAGGTGTAATGTAGGAGGCTTGTGTCCTTGTGTATATAAGGCAAGCAGTGGGATAAGAGATGCAATCTTCATAATTTAGAATTTGGATGTTAGTGAATCTTAGTAAATTTTAATTACTCCTAATATTTCTTATATTTATAAAGTTACTATAAATACTAGTCTTATATTTATTTACCTGCTAATTTTGCTAGTCATTAACAAGGGCATTTGCCACCAGATGTCAGAGATGATGAAATACGGGTTTTATACTCGGTTATTCAGAGAGCAAGTATTCCAGCAGGTTGTCCTGTCCTTAGAGGAAACCTGCTCAAGTCCTGAGATTAGAAATTTATTTTCAGTATCCCAGGCTCTGAAACAAACTACCTAAAATGTAAAGTTGTTGATATCAGTTCATGCTGGAATCTGGTACAAGATAGAATTAGTGGGATATGAGAAAACCCAACTTACGTCTTTTATTAATGGAGTAATAAAGGCTGAATGTTGTCCTAGAATCATGGGTTCTTAGGCCTATCTGTGGTCTAAACTTTCAGAAATTAATCTGCATATCCTTCCTTAAGCCTGCAAATACTATCCAGCCAACCTGCTGAATTTCAATGTTCACAGATAACTTTTGTAAGTATGCAGTGGATACCCACTAACACTTTTGTACCTACTCCTATTAATAATAAATTACAAAATCTAGAGTCCTAGTAGAAAGACCTCATTTATTAAGGAAGATCCAAAGAACTTCCTTAAAGCCATAAAACTGCTTCCAAAGATAGGAAGGGGCAAGGGTTGAATCAAGAATAGGTATCCCTGTTGAACATATTTTTTAAAGAGGAAAATTTATGATCATCCAAATAAAACAAATAAAAATGACAACATCAAAGAACGATGATCCTGTGAGCTATAATCATATCTCAGGACAGCAACATCAGTATAACTATATAAGAATTTGCGGAAATATGATGAAATGTATGCAAAATGTGTAGACATGAAACTTTTTGTTAAGTGGAAATACATTTCACAATAGCAAGCTTAAGCGGTGGTGAAATTTCTGTTATATTAAGATAACCTTTAGACAATGCCAATGTTGTCAAAAATCAAGAAATTATTTTTTAAAACCTAGGTAGGATGAGTAAATAAGAAGTTCCAAGAGCTCAGACTACATATCAAAATCAAACAAACTAAGTTTGGTGATGTCTTGACTAAATCTGTATGAATCAAAAATCATAATATCTTCATTAAAAATGTTGAGAGTTTTTTCTTTTATCTCTTAAACTTGTTTTATGCTATTTTTAAAAGATCATCAAGACTAGTAATTAGTTCAACTAGAGCATTCATAAACATGCATTGAAGCTGTGCAGCATTATTGAAATATATTGATGCCATTTTGAGTGTTTGCCTAGCAATCATGCAATTTTATGTATGTATAGTTGTATTTCTATATATATGTGTTTTATATCCATGTATGTGTGTGCATAGACATATATCTATATGAAATATTCTCAGATGAATCCAATATTTTTTATCTTAAAAACAACAAATAACAAATCAAAAGCCTAACACAATGTTTGTACAGGGAAAAATTAAATCTAACTTCCAAGCCTTTGCATATTAATGCTGTACAGTTCAAAGAGCACGTGTGAGGATGCACAATACTTTAGTAGAATGAAGGCAAGGGAACAAGAATTCTCACTGTTGAGTACCTTTCCTTATCGCAAATCTTTTGCAGGTGATGAATCCTTAACTCATTATTTAGTCTGGCCACCTAAGAGATTTCTTCTACCCTCTGGCCAAGTGTCTGGTTGCATTTGTTCTAGCGCTTTGACTGCAATGTCACCTAAATAGCCAAGGGTCAGCATGTTTTAAAGGCTGTGGTAGATTTCTACCATCTGGGCAGCATAATAGAAGAAATCTAAACCAGTGAACGTACTATAAATATTTGATATTTGTGAAAAAATTATGAAAGTGTTTGGCCTTCTCTGAGTCTTTTCAGAAGGATATATTTTTTGAAGAAGAGCTACCGCATACCCAAATTCTAATTTTACTTTAAAGATGGCGGCTTTCAATATTCCACTCTGTGCTCTTGTTGGTATGTTATTGCTATTAAAATTTCAAGGTGAAGGATATCGCCGACTCTTGACACTGTAAAGTACATACCCTGAAAGCCATCTCTGTCTTGGCAGCTTCTGACAGCTCAACAGCACGTTTCTGTTATAAAGTGAAAGCATTAAAGAAGACTACAGTGCTAGTGTTTGTAGAGCAAAGGACCTTTTTAAAGGTGTTACGACAGACCACAATAGGCTGGGTCTGCAGGGGAGTAACTTGTTACCAAGTATCTGAAAGCTAAAGGTAACATCATAAAGCTAAGTCTGTCGCTTCAGTGTTACAAATGACAGACACTTCTTAGAATTCTCCTCCCTAGCTGGCAATAATTCTTCTGCATTCCAATAAGCTACTTCCTTATTCACTGCATGAGCACCTCCATTGCCGTGGTCAGATTTTTATTACTTTTTATTGTAGTTACCACATTTAACGTGAAATCTACCCTTGCAGTGAATTTTGAAGTACACAATACAGTACTGTTAATTACGGGTGTGATGTTGTACACGTGATCTCTAGAGCTTATTCATCTAGCTTGACTGAAACTTTATGCTTATTTCCTCCCAGCCCCTGGCAAGCACCATTCCACACTCTGCTCTGTGATTATTTTATAGATCTCATATAAATGGAATCATGCAGTATTTGCGCTCATTTCACATAACAATATTCTCAAGTTTCATCCATGTTAAAACATATGGCAGGATTTCTCCTTCACTTAAACTGAGTAGTATTTCACTGTACACATATATCACATTTTATCTATTTGTTAGTTTACCTGTTGGTGAACACATAGACTGTGTTCATGGTTTGGAAATTAGGACCAGTGCTGCAATGAGGTAGTCATTAACATCCTTAATACGAGATAATCAACTCTCCATGATGCTGAAAGCCCTGATTAATGCCACCCAGCCAGGAACTGGGGATGTTAGAAATTTGAATCATTCATATCAGAAGTTTGAATCAAATATTTAGAAGTCTGGTTCATATTTAGAAGTTTGAATTGATCTGTGCTTGCTTCGGCAACACATATACTAGCAGTTTGATTTTATCTTTGACCAAGATTGCATGCTAGAGTCCTGTGGAACACTTCTGATCTCAAGGACAAAACAGGATGGTTCAGTTTCATTAGACTATAACTTGTATATAAATGATGAGACCACTTTTACCTGCTACTTTTGAGCCTGAGTGCAAACTTGCAGGCAGAAAGTTTTTATATGAAGTGAATCCAGTAATCAGGAATGGGGAGGAATATAAGGTAGGAAAGGAAGGAGAAAGAGTCAACAGAAATATTAGTCAGTAATGCCAGTGCCATAACAGTGAGAGTTCAGTTCTGCCAGGACCGCCTGGAAAGTATACCTGGTGTCTCTCTAGAACTACTGTCCGCAGCAGTAGAAGTCAGACAGAATTTTCTATTAGATTCTTGAGCCATTGACCAAGGTCTGTTTTCAAGAGTGTTAACTTCCTCAAAGTTTTAAGCTATCTACCTACAAATTAAGCAAGATCCTGCCCACTGCTCGAGTCCGCAGACTCGCAGGACAGAACACAATGACAGGCAGCACACATGAAGCCCCCTTTCCGGTGCTGTGTGGGTTGAAGTTTGTGTAGATCTACCCGAAATGGCCAGAACTAAAATCAACAGTGATGATCTCCAGGATAAGGCACCAGAGGCATCTAAAATAATCTACTTTCAAGAAATGAAGTAATTTAGGAATAGAATGTCATTCAGTAATATTTTTAGACTCATAAAATTTAAGTACAAACAACAGGCTATCGATTAGCACAAAAACATTTTTTAGTGATTTTTCTCTGTAGAAAACAAGGGTAATAGAATTATGTGTAGGTGGTCCTATTGTAACTCATTTGTTACAAACGTGTGCTAGGCACTCAATTACAAAGCTAAGGCTAATAAATGAATAATTCTTTCTAGAGAAGGAACCAAATCTTCTATCTCTATAACAGTCCATTTATTAAAATGTTGAATATTTAAAACTCCCAGACCCAAAATTACACAGAAAATGATTTAAATCATTTGTTAGAACCTTTGAAATAATATAACTGACATTTTCATTACTCTTTATGTCTATACTCAGGCTTGTTTTATTATGTATTAGGGCTTTAAGAAGTATGTTAAGATTATCTGAAACTTTCAAAACTGAAATCTTTCATATATTTTTGGGACATGCACTGTTTTTATCTATTTTACTTCATTACAATGCATGTTAAAGTATATAAGAGCTGATTTAACTTATTAATAGGAATTACTAACATTTAGATTAAAAGAATTTCTTATTTTATTTTTTGTGTTATTTAGAATTTTCTAGATACTTTATAGCTCTTACATATAATTTTATAATAACTATCATACAGTATATGTTTTAAGCCAAATTAAAAAGAAAATACTTTAGTATCATTTTTAACTCAAATATGGAACAAGATTTTCATTTTCTATCTTTGTCTTAGTAATTTTTCTCATTGCTAAGTCAAAATACCTGATGTCTAAAGTTAAGGGAACAAAGGTTTATTTAGCTCACAGTTTGCAGAGGTTTCAGTCTATAATCTGCTAGCTCCAAGGCACAGTGGCATGGCAGACAGGCATTGCAGAAGACAAACAGTTTATGGTGGACAGAAGGAAGCAAAGCAAGCAGGTGACCTTAGCAATTTCTTTCTGCCCCTTTTATACTCTATCTAGGGTCCTGGGGTTGTGGTGATGGCAAACCAATCAGTGGACTGATTAGTAATCACATGCCCTTAATCCCAGCATCACACATTCTAGGGTCAGCCACCTCTGAAAAAGCCTCATCTATAACTGCATGAGACCTTGGGTAGACATCTAGACACAAACCACAACACTCACAATGAAAAAATAACAACTATTGAGCTATCTTCTGAGTTAACTGTTTTTCCATTTACCCAAGATGTTGATATTTTTGATTTGGAGGCAAAAAGATCCAAGGAGTACTAAGAAACATGTATAAAGACAGGAAACCAAGGGACAATAGAGATTACATTTCTTTCTCCCAAGATAAACTGGAGAAGACCTAGCCAGGCAGGTATATGGAAAGAATCACAAAATCCTCCTGGCCTTAATTTTGACTACATAGGGACAAAGATAACACTATACCATTGTATAGTATTGCCTTTATGTTACACCTATTTGGGTAGGTGACAACCTTGTAGTTTCTGGATAGATTTACACTATAATCTCCAGTTAGAGTGTTCTGCTTATATTATTTTATATTTCTCCTTTTATGCAGATGGAAAATTCCAGAAAGGCACTGAAAGTATTTTAATTGAAGGAATTGTAGAACCCATTAATCATAATTGCTGCAATCTCACCAAACCAGCTGTAAAGAGGCAAGACTGACAGGCAATGCTGATAATCACATCAGGCTCATTTCGTACCAGAATCCACATCCATTTTATATTGTTATCCTTGAATTGTTTTCAAGGCTTTTTTATTTTCTGGAGACACCTGAGGTTGGTCAACTCTCACTGCATTTTTAAAACTATAGCCCTTACTGTCCATTATTGGCTTTTCTCCAAGACTGGCTGCCCTTTTCTGGGCAGTAGGTTACTTTCAATAACAACCACATAGACTCTTTTGTTTGTAAGAAACGTTTGTTTTACTTTGTATCAAGAGAAAAATGGCATAACAGAAATAACAAATAAGCAACAAAGTCAAGTTCTGATAACCAGCCCTTACTATGATAGAATTATTGAGATGATGCCTAATCTTATTCTCTGCTTCCTATTTGAGTTTGCACTAACCATCTCCTCATTGTCTGACTTCCTTACTAAAGAGTGTTGTGATTTATACCCTAGATGTTCCCTGAGAGTCTCATGGGCTTGTAGGCAGAGCTTTGGAAGGTAATTGAATTGTGAAGGCAGTATATACAGGTTACTTGCTGTTAGGAGGCTGGGTCTGATCAGAAGAGATGTCTCACTGGACACCGTTTAGAGCGGTTTATCTCCCTTCCAGACTCCTCCCTTCTCCTTCTGCTTCCTGGTCTCCACAGGTTAAGCCCTTTTTCCTCCACCATGCCCTCTTGCCATCCAGTTCTGCAAGGAACAAGCTGGCCATGAATTGTAACTGCGGATCAAAATAAACTTCTCTTCCTTTAAATTGTGGGTGTCAGATATTGTATCTCTTAAAAAAGAAAGTAAATGAGACAGATACAAATGCAAAGTTTTCCCTATTTGAAGTTTTTACCGGGGCTAGAAATACAGCAAGACAAGTAGGCCCTGTGTTGCACTTGTGTCTAGATACCGCCCCCGCCAAATCCTCATGCAGTCGTAAGTGGAGCTTCTCAGAGGTGGCTGGATCTAGTGTGTGACACTAGGATTGATTCCTGGTGCAATGCTAGGATTAAGGGTGTGTGATTAGTAACTTGATCCACTGCTTGGTTTGGCACCTGCCCAAAGCTGCATAGCTGTCTTAGTTACTTTTTACTCTTCTTGCTGAGACAAAACACCTGACGCCCAAAGTTAGGGAAGGAAAGGTTTATGTCTTACAGTTCTTGGAAGTTTCAGTCCATACTCAGCTGGCTCCAAGGCAGGGTGGCATGGCAGAGCCACAGTTCACAGCAGCTGCAAACTGCAAGGTGCAAACAGCAAGAGAGAGAGACACACCTTTTTCCTGCCATACAGCATACCCTGGCTCCACCCCACTCACACCACCAATCCAAGCGCTAGACAATAAACCAATCACAAATGCTAGATTTTGCCCAGCCCATAATTCATGAAGCTTGGGGGCCACTGATATAAGCTGTACAGTAGCCTAGATAGAATGAAAGTTGCAGAAAGAAATTGCTATTGTCACTTGTGGGTCACTTGCTTGCTTTTTATGTCTTCTACCTGTCACGAGCTCTTTCTTCTCTGTGACACCCTTCCTTGACATGCCGCCTTGAAGTCAGCCACCTAAGAACTGAAACCTCTACAAAGTGCGACTAAATAAACTTTTCCTCCTTTTAACTTGGGTACTGGGTATTTTGCCTCAGCAACAAGAAAAGTAACTCAGATACCCTATGATTTTTATTGTGTAATTTATCTCTCTGTGAATCTCTATACTGGATAATAAGGAGACCTTAATTAATTCCCACTCCCACCCAACAATGTATGTTCCTCAAATACAATATAGTTTCCTTTTAGAGCAGATTTTCTCATCCCTGGTGTGACTGACATGTTAGGCTGGATTATTCTTTGTTCATGGAGAGGTATTTTAGAATATTCATTCTAGGATGCTTAGCTGCCTCCTTGGTCTTTACCCATTACCACTTCACCCTCCACCTTGGTCAACTGTGACAATGAAAAATATGATCAAACTTTGTAAGAAGTCCCTTGGGAGAGGGGTGAAAAACCACCCTTAATCTGACATTGGAAATCACTGTTCTAGAGAATTTTAAAAATTTGTAATTATATGTTTATTCATGTCATTATAAGTAAGTATTGTCTTTTCTTCTAGACTATAAATTTCATAGGTGTAGGGACCATCTCTACTGTAAAATAAAACAAACTTCCTTATACATAATAGCCACTTATTAAATATGAATTACCTGAACAAATAATGTGGCTTATTATATGAATTGTTGTGGTAATGGAAATGACCTAGGATTAATTAGTGTCTATATCAATATTTCTTGACAAAAATGTCTATTCTGATTACACTACAAAGATGACATTTCAAAGCACTATATAAAACATATATTTTGGGAGACTCTGCATAACTCATTTTTCTTATATTGTTTGAAAACCTACATATATAAGATTCCACCAGTTTAAAATTACTTCAGACTCTATTTTTTCATAATCTTTGAATGAAGGTGTAAGAGTCTATGTAGTGCTATAGCTTATATCTAGATGATCCCCAAAGCCGCATGTACTTATAGGTGGGGCTATTTGAAGGTGATTGGATCATGGGGGCATAATACTTATCAGTAGATGAGTTTACAGCTAAATGTGATATTAGGAAGTGAAACCTTCCCAGAACAAGTAGGTCACTGTCGGTGTGACCTGAAGGGGCATATTTTCCTCTATTCTCCCTTAATCTTTCACTGCTTCTAGCTGCCACTCCATGAGCTGGTTTTCTCATCATGCCCCTCTGCCATAACACCCTGCCTTAAAGTCTTTTGACCATGGACTGAAACCTCTACAATCTGTGAGCCAAAATAAATCTTTCCTCTTTTAAATTATATTTATTATAATAGATATTATATAATATCTATTATATTTCAAAAAATTAACTAAGACATTTGTTCATACCAATATCAAAACAAGTGATAAACTCTCAAAATATCTTACTAGTAAATTTATTAAGATTTTGAAAAATAAATTACAAACTATAAATGTGTATGTATACTATAAAAGTATAAAGACTTCAAATCATACCTTAATGCTGCAATCTACTGCATAATCTGAGGGGTCTTAAGGTTTGATGCTCTTTTGAATTCAGGTGATCTCAGAAGATAAAACATCTTCCTCACCCATCACTATCAATGAACTTGACAGTAATTACTAGCTGATAATTGAAACAGGGGTTGGCAGGAACCAAGAAATCCATTTTAATTGAAATTTAGGGAACAAGACTAGAAGAGGAGAAAGGACACCAAAGATATAAAACCCTATGATTTCAGCCATCAGCCATCTTGCCTGGGATTAGAGATGACACAGTTCATACTTCAAGAACTTCAGCTACGTGACAGTTACAGGTCATCTGCAAGTATTACTCATGCTTACTTCTCAGGTTTTCTCTTACCAACCTGTTGGTCTAGGTGGCATAAATTCACCAAGTAAGTGTTACACCCACTTCTATTCAACGTATAATAATTGTCACACTATTAGGCATGATGAAGTGTCAAATAATGTCAAGATGTTGTCATTTAAATAATGAAGTTGTCATCTTATTTCTTTTTTCACTCAAGACAAGTCCAGGTAAGGAGAACAGTGTTTGCTAATGTCAGTCATAGGATTCCACCAAAGTATAAATTGAGTTTTAAAAATCTCCAAAAAATGATTGTAGCGAAACAGACAAAGTACAGACCAGGTTTTATTTCTGGAGGACATTAAAAATCTAGGTAGTTTTTTTCAGTATGTCTAGGATTTAAACTTCAAACTAAATATCATTTTGAGATACATCTTGAGGGAAAAACAAGTGGAAGGGAAAGGAGATTGCCGAAACAACCTTAAGGTTGTTCTTGAGACATTTACAACTACACAATATATGATGTTCTGTTTCTCTAAATCAATTAAGTAGCAAAGCTCTCACACAAAAATATTCTCAGAGGAGGAAAAAAGAAAAACTAGTGAGATATATAAAGGCAACAATCTGCAATGAAATAATTTTTTCTTATCCTCACTCCTCTTTGTCAATCAACTAATCAACAATTAGCAGATGAATATATGATTAATACACCCACTGATAGACTGGCACTTTATGTTTTTTCTGCATTTTGTATTCTGCATGTTTCTAAGGAAGGAGGCTTTCAATGTTTCAAAGAGGGCAGGACTGAGCTGGGCACTGAGCATTCGCTGTGTGCTTCATAATTTACATGGCTATCATACTGCGTTCTCATAGCAACTTTGTGACTTTGACACCAACGTTAACCCACATTTTAGAGAAAAATTGAAGCACACTGTGCTAAGTCATATCCTTAGCCCTTATGTGTGGTATAGAGACACGCAGGTAGGCTGGTTCCCAGTCCCATGCTTAGCTATGTGCAACTAATCTTCGTCTGGTTATCTGCCTTTCTACATTCACTCACAGGTTCTTGAACTTTCAAAATGTGACTCTGGCTGCCTATTCAACTGCCTATCTCTCCAGCAACTTGGAGGCATGGCTTTTTTTCTCTCATAGCCATATTCTTAGTACCTAACATGTTGCCTGCCATATAATACACGAATAAGAAATGTCTCCAATTAATAATTTGCCTTCTAATGATAATAAAAGTGAACACATTTAAGAACCAACCCACCTGGGTTGAAACTTTGGTGCTGAAACCTGATATTTGGCCATAGGCAAATCACTAACCTCTTGATAACCATTTCATTGGGATAATAATAGTCCCAGCTTCATAGAATCACTGTCTAGATTAAATGTTAGAATTAGAGAAATAAAGCTGGGTGTGGTGGCACACACCTGAAATTCCAGCACTTGGGAGAATGAGGCAGGAGGATCACTGTGGGTTTGAGGCCATCCTGGGCTGTGTAGTAAGTTCAAAGCTAGTTTGAACTGCATAGTGAGACTCTGTCTCAAAAACAAACAAACAAAGAATTAGAGAAGTAAAACCATGTTTGGCAGGTGATCAACAATCTGATTTAGAGGAATTCCAATCATAGTCTTCTTTCTTGAAGAAGTCAATACAATGATTTTTTAAAAATTAAAAAGAGCCACTCTTTTGAAGACCTATTGATATTTAAAGGAGCAGTCATGCTGCTGCACAATTTTAATCCTAATTTCTCTAGAGGTGGAGGCAAGAAGATCTTATGAGTTTAATGCCTGGCCACAAATGGAAATCCCATTTCCAAAAAATCCAAAAGGTTAGCATGTGTGAATGAATGAAAGACAGGAATAATATTAATATATGGATATTCTTTATAATTTAGCTATAAATAGAAGTTTATATACTAGACAAATATTATCTTCACTATGTCTTGTGCTTTAGAATTGTGCTTAATAACTTTAGAAAAGAACCTCTTATGAATCTTAAAGTACTAACTCTAACTCAAATAGGGTGACCATAAGAAAAACTTCTTAGCATTAGAGAAAATACATATATCCTGGTCTTCCTCCCAGAGATTCCAATTCCTTGGAACTGAAATGGGAACAAGATGTTTGCATGATATTCTGTCGTGTGTGTGTGTGTGTGTGTGTGTGTGTGTGTTTTAATCTGGATGCCATTAATTTAAGAGTTCCAGCCAGGCGTGGTGTTACATACCTGTAATCCCAGGACTCAGAGGCTGAGGCAGGAGGCAAGTTCGAGACCACTCTGGGCTACAAAGTGAGTTCAGGGCCAGCCTGACCTGCATAGCAAGATCCTGTTTCAAAACGACAAGACAAGAAAAGCAAAAAGGAAAAAAAAAAAAAAAAAAGAGTTCCATTCTAGTTAGCTACATTATACTTCCCTCCTTGACTTTTCTAGGAATACAGCCACAGCCAGGCCCCAGCTGAGAGATCATGCTGCCACAACCTCCCAGGATTAACTGATCATATTCCTCTTTCCTTAGAGGATTTGTTGCTAACTCCACTGAGCTCCTTTTTTTTTTTTATCGGTACTAGGGATCGAACTCACCACTGTGCTCTTGCAAGGCAGGCGCTTATGCCACTAAGCTAAATCCCCACTGAGCTCCTTCTGCTCAGTAACTAAATTTTGAAGAACTGATATTAGGGACTTAATAATTTATTTTATTACTAAATAATACTGTGGTTAAAATTATTGGCACATCTTTTGGTAAATGCTTTAAACAAAGTAGTAAATTATTTTCTCCAAATAAGAAAGATGCTGACATTGCCACCTATCCTGTATCAAAAATAAAGTTATTTTTTCCGATGATTATTCATTTTCTCTTTATAATAATTCTGAGAAGAAAGTATTATTTTACTATTTTATGGGTTAAGAAACCAACTATGAGACAATTGAATAACTTGTTCCAGGTGAGCTCAGGTTCATATCTAGATTTCTAAAGGTGTCCAGAGTAGTCTCCCATTCATTGACCAATAAAGCAAGCATTTTTCTCTTCTACAGTTAAAAACTATATCCATCTATTTTTTTAAAGTTTATCAATTTATCCTAACATTTTCAGTAATCCTACTTTTTCACAGGCAGTCAGCTTGTTTAGTTAGAAGAACGCCACAGCCCCCATAATGAGTAGGCAGTGAAAACTGGCAGCACAGGCCAGAGTCTGATTTAGTCAAACATCAATCCACTTGTAAAAGTCCTTGGAAAACAAAAAATGTCTTTAACATTTCGCCAAGCAGCGGAGAGGAGGCCGCCTTGAAGGTTATATGAGCTTTCTTCCCACAGTTCACAGTATTCTGCTTCACACCTCTAAACACCATTCCATAGTTTTTCCTTTCTTTTGATCATTTTAATGAACTTGAAAATGCGCTTTTCCCTGGGAGGCAGCGGAACTGCTGAGCAGCCCTCGGGTAGCCCACACTGGCCAGGGACCTATCATTTTGGGTTAGGCGATCGCATCCAACTCAGGGTGCTGCCAGCAGGAAGGGGATCATCTGATTCTGTGATCTGCCCCCTTCTCTCAAGACAGCCACTGCTCCAACACTTGCTCTGACCTTTTCTTCTCCCCTCTTCAGGGCCTTTCCCTTCTGTCATTTGGCTAAGCAGGACCAGGGGAAGTCTCTTCAAAATATGTGATTGGCAGTTTCTGACCCACTGTAAAGAAGCAGAGGTAGGGATGAGGTGACTTAGTGACTGAGGTCATTTTCCAGCTATGTTCTATTTTCACTGATTCTTTTATTTAGTGCATTTTTTAGGGCAGTTGTGTTCCAAATATTCTGTGAAGCATAAAGAATGATAAGTAACCAACTCTTTGCCCTGGAAAAGCTGGCCAAGAGAGGATTTACAACGTGGCCTGACAGAGGTGTGTTCAGGGAATGTGGGAAGACTCACTGTTCCCAGCTCCGCGAGTTCGGTGCAGGGAGAAGGAGTGAGAACATGTCCTGTGGAGATGACTTCTAAGTTCGCTCTGAGAAGATGGGGCCTGGGGTGGGAAAGAGCAGCAGTCCAGGACTTGTTGAGGATGTGATAGATCACGAGGACATTGTGAGCTGAGACTGTGAAGAAGACGAGTGCATGGGCATGTCAAGTGTGTAAAGGTCCGTGTGAGTATGTGCGTGTGGTGTGTGCTGGGGAGGCGGAGAGGCTCCGTTCAGCTCTGTGTGTTTGGGGTGGAGAGGGCCCAGTGGACAGCAGCAGATGAGGCTGGAAGGTAGCAAGTGAGGACTGCTGTGATGTTCCAGTCACTGTTAACGAGGTTCACTAACTGTGTCACCAGGAGGCAGAACGGAAATGCGTGGAAGGAAACTACGCTCCTAGCTGCCTTTTTCCTCCTATCTACTTAGTCCTCAGAAACCCTGGTGTATGTATATAGATCTAACAACTTCCTAAAGTCTCAAAAATAAAGAGCAACCAACCCTCCTTGGGATCCTTTGCAGCTCCTGACCAAAAGCTTCCCTGGGCTTTAGTTTTTCACACAATGGCGTGAAAAGCTTGGGAGTCTGGAGGGATTGTGTGTGAAGGCTCTGCGATGGACTGCCTCAGTCCAACTCCTGCTTCCAGGTGCAACTTCCCTAAGCCAAGGCCAAGCATGTACCTCCATGCCCAGCGTCCTTGTTTAGGAGATAATGATTTTTATATTTGAGTCACCTGGTTCACTGATACTTGTGAAAACTTAGAACTTTATCTTTATAAAAGATGAAGTCAGGGAATGTCTATTATTATCATAAGTAATATTATTACTATAAAGATGTATACTGACCCTAATAGTTTAGGATTTTCCACTATACTCCATAATGTATACTATAAAAAGGATTTTTACAGGTTTAGAGAAAGAAACAATTATGGTTATAACCATCATATTGTAACTATGTAAGCCTTTTGTGCCCTCATTTTCTCATATTGAGAATGTATTTAATAATATTAAAGTGCATGATTCCAGCATTAATTCATATATTTAAGAATTAAATAAAAAGAAGTAGTTCAGACTTTTTAGCACATAGTATAAAGTATCTGTTATAGATATTAAATATGAAATAAATACCCCATTTTTCTTTCATGGAAACAAATGTTTATTGAGTATTTTACAGGGTAATGAATATAAATAAAGCATATATAACTTTTTAATGAGTCCTACAAAATGATATGTAAACTGAGTAACTGTTTTATCAGAAGCAACAAAGTGGAAGAATTTTTAGAGCCATATATCGAATCAGGGTTTTACTAGCTACATAGTTATACTGAAAGAAATGTTAAATGTCTTAGTCAGTTTTCTGTTGGTATTACAAAATACCTGAGAGTTAGTAATTTTTAAAGAAAAGTTTATTTGGCTCATGGTTTTGAAGATTGAAAATTCAAATAGCACAATGCCTTTTCTGGAGAGGGACACTGGTTGCATCTCATCATGGTGGAGGAACAAGTCTTGCTGATTCATAATAATTCACTCTCTTGAGAACTAACTCAGGGTCCCATAAAAACTACCTTAATCCCTCCCAACAGCACCACATTGGAAGACAGTGATCTGTTTCTTGATAGTTTCACCACCTCTCGACCTGGCCACACTGAAAGCCATGATTACAATGCATGGGCCCTTAGAAGACAAACCACATCTAAACCGCACCAATGGGAACTTCAGGATATACACGTGGAGGGTGGAGAGAAAATCCTCAGTCAATACAAAGCAAATGGATGGAGAGGTGCAAAGCAAATTAAAAAGAGAGACGGTGCGGTGGATTAACTAACGGTCAGTTTATAACACCCATCTGAACCAAATCAGTGTGGTGCTGGGTGTGGAAGGCCCACCTGAAAATTGTTGCTAACAGCATAAAAGGAAGAATGGAAGGGAAAATGGTGTGCTGTTGTTCCTCCTGGAGAAGCTTGTCATGTTGGCTTTCCTGATATGAACTTGGATGTTCTCATCGTCAGAGGAGCTCAGGGCCTCATGGACCCTAAGGATGACTACAGTTCTCTTCAGGGGAGCTCTGGTTCTTCCTTAGAGTATCATTTCCTGGTTCCGGCACAGATCCCCTCAGCCTGCTGGCACAGATCCTTCATCCCACTGGTACTAGGCTTTCTAGATTCCACCACCCTGGGCTTTCCTAGTGCAGATCTTTGATATGGATTTGCATGAGACGTTGTTGTGGGCTCTATATCTCTGGTTGGACTCATGGAGGACATTGACATGGACTCTAGGTCTTCAGCTGGACTCCTGCAGAACACTGCCACGGGGCCCAGACCGTCAGCTGGATTCTTTGGGTCGCTAGTGTGTGGATTGACACTCTTTTGCATTTGACTCTTTGGATGACTATTATAAAAGAATCCTCCAAATTATGTGCCCTGTATTAAATATTTTCCCTTGTGTACTCTGACTACAACAGATGATCAAGAGGTATTCTCAGAACTATTCATACTAACCACAATCCAACAAACCTGTTAAGAAAGAGCTGTCTTGTAGGTGCTATAAAATTATACATTGCACTAAATCAGTGTGCACTTATGTACATGATTAGGCTAAAAGTAGAGCATTTAAGTGGAAATAGAAGTAGAAATAATCATAATAAGGCTTACCCACACTGTCACTGAGTGTCCCTTGGTGACAGTAGCCCCAGCATATGTTGGAATAGTGATGATTAATTGCCAAACTCATTCCATTCCTATGTCTTTGTCTTTTCTCTGAGTCTACACCAGACACCCTGTGTATTCTATTTCCTTACTTAACAGCCTGAGGAAACAATTATCTCATTCTGTCACATATGGAGATATCCTCCCACCCTGCCAACCACAATCATAGGGCACTTTTCTACTTAAATTGATAAAACCAAAAAATCAGATAATAAATAACTATTACTTTCCCAAGATGTTAAGAACCAGAATTCATGGAAATGCCAAAGAAATAACGTATTGTTTTGAAGCAGTGATACCATCGGTTTTAAGGTGCATCACAACTTTACATCAACTGAGCAAAGAACACCACTTCCAACTACCCGGTGTCATGGTGTCCTGCTGACTGTATAAATGTGTGAGCTGCACCAATTCTCACTGCATGGAAATTTCTTTCACCCACTTAGAGGTAACCGGCACTTTTTCCCTCCTTCAGTCACATTACTTGGCATATAATAAGCAGTCGTCTTGCCCACAATTTAGAACAAAATTTAACAAAGCTTCAACCACTGAAAGTCTCTCTTTGTTAGCACTTAGTTATTGTTTTGGAAGAAAGTATGGAACTGTAGTCATCATTCCAGTTACTCATATCGGCTTTATCACCATTAAATTCATCCTCCATTTCTTTATTTCTGTGCTGCTCTATAGACTAACTGCTTTTATTTTGTTTGTAATATGGTCTACAAGCATTTTAAGTGGCAATTAAATTCATCATATGAACTACCACACGACTCCAACTGATGTGATGACATAAACAAGAGCTACAATCAGGTTCATCACTGAGCAGGTCATGGCAATTCTGTTATGTGGTAACAGTAACAACCAATCGATTATAAGACACAGCCTGCTTTCAACGATATTAATATGTGAGAGGCCAGGAGGAATGCACCTTAGAGTGCATGAGACAATCTCTTCCAAATGTCCATGTATATATTTCCTCATGGAAATAAGATGTAAATGTAATATGAAAACCAGAGTTCAGTGAGCAACGAAACTTTTAAACAACTTTCAGAGACAAAAAACACTAAGTCTGCAGTGCAGAAAGATAACACATACTGTTATTGCAGGTTGCTTCTGAAAGGAAGAGAGCAGACATAGTTCTCTTTAGTTTTACCTCCTTTGGTACTAATTCACCATCACAAAATACAGCATTATATAGTAATTAACACAAAGCAGTATGACACTTCTACCTTAAGAGATGTAAAGTGCAACCCATATCTCCCATGTAGGTATCAGCACAGCAGATAAAGATGAAGGGGTGTGTTGACAGGCAAGAAGATAAAATGAGGTCATTAGAGTGAGCTCTAATGCACTATCACTAATGTCACTGTAAAAATGGGAAATTCAGACACAGCACAGATACACTCAGCAAAGATACAGCGAAGGCACAGGGCAGGAAGACCCCACAAAGACAGACATCTACAAACCAAGGAGTGCCAGAGATTGCTGGCAAAACACCAGAAGCAAAAACGAGACAAAGAAATTCCCTTCTTCAGGATTCAGTGAGAGCACGGCAGTTTCAACACCCTGATTTTGTACTTCTGGCCTAAGGAACCATGAGACAATACATTTCTGTTGTCCCAAGTTATCCAGTGTATGATACTTCACTATAACAGTCACAAAAACCCAGTATAAAGTGATACAATACCTTTTACTTAGTGGGTTTCTACCAACAATCAAATCCCAACACTTCACTATTTACTCGAAATATTTTTAAACAGGGAAAAAGTGTGGAAATAAAGAGTGAAAATTCATCTATTTATTTGTTAAAAGCCGTAAGAACCACCACATAAATGCAATAGATAGCAATATTTTTGCTTACATTTATTTTCCAATAGTTACCATAGAAAGCACTGACATAAATTTGGCTAAGTGGCTCCTTCCCATTGGAATATGATCAAAACAAAGCAATGCTGGATCACACCAAGAACCTGGGGTGCAGTGCCAGTTTTTCCAAGGGAAAAAGTTGCTAAGTATGCCAATGCCAAGGACTGTGTCAAATCAAACATGTTGTAGACACTGTGAAAAGAAAGGGTCACAACTACACAGGAAGTGCCAGTGTTCAGAAATTGTGGCCTCTGTTGATCCCCCTGGGGACTAAATGTTTACTACATTGAAAAGGTCACAGTCGAAATTTAACACCCAAGGTCTGTAGTTGGTGGCTTCTAATCTGCAATATTATTAATAAGTGCATTATTAATCTACTCAAACATTTTAAGGATTCTAAAATCAACTCAGCACATAAAACAAGTTCTGTCTTTCACAGGAACACATAACCTGACATGCTTAGTTTGTAAGTCACAATCAAGATGTGGTATAACTTAAAACACACTAAAAATATGAAATTTCACTTTAACTTAAAGATCACTAATTTTATGGATGAATAAATCAAGATCTATTGTTTCATACACTCTGTCCTCCACAATACCAAAGATTGAACATGTGCCCACTTCTTTTTAAAAGGAAATGCTATTGTTCAAATATTTGTTAAGATGACACATTAAAGTATGCCAAAGTCAAAGTTTATTAATTGATATTTCAAAATACGAATATATTTTAGTATTATAGAACCACATAGAATAGAATATCTTTCTATAAACTATCTTCAAAAAACAAATTTTTAATTATTCATCAAAACAAGAAAAGGAATAATTCTCTATAGGATGAGTATAATGTTAAATGAAATCCAGCCTATATGTATTTTAATTTTGATTAAAAATAAATTGGCAGACTGTCTATAGTTGCCCCAGTTCAGCACTCCCTCCCCCATTTTTCACTGTTCAGGAAGTGAGAGCTTTCATTTTCTGTTCTATTTTTATCTAGACTCTTTCCTGCAATTTTTAAAGTCAGTATTACCTTTAAGCCCATTCTACATAGTCCACTTGGCTCCACACACTTCTAATGATCTGGAAGCTACCTAGGAGTCTTCAGATGCAACTAAAAGAGAAAACAAATATAGTAATAATTTTCTAACATGTAGTGAGAAAGTCTTCTTTGGCCAAAATTGCTTTCTTGCCCCAAATAGTTCTTCTTACAAGGTCTTATAAGGTAACAAGAGCAAAGTGTTGTTACTCAGCTCTGTGTTTTCTTACAGTCCTAATAAATATTGCACAGATGCAAAGGAATACGGTGTCATTGCACTGGCTTTCTTCTCATTTCTGTGCCAAGTAACTTTCCAGGATTATTGTAAGTCATGTGCATAAGTTTGGATACCATTTGCTTGTTAACTTTTACTTGTTTCTCAAAGGATAATAAAGAGACTCAATTTCATTTATAAGCATCAATGTAGAGATATTTTTAAAGAATTGATGGTTTTTAAAAAGGTCATTAAATATGCTTTAATCATCATTGTTTTAAAGCCAGCTAGTAACAACTTTATGTGTTCTGTTTCCACAGTCATTAAAATTGATTCCCACTCTAACTCAAGCGTATACTTGCTTTGTTTCTGTTGAAACCAACACTTAGGACTCAATAAATTTTCTTCAGTCCCTCTTTTATTTTTTTCCAGAAACTTTGTTCTCAGAATTGCTTGCTGTGTCACCAGCACTGAGAATCCTGGAGTCTGCGAATGACATATATTCCCTGCATTCATCTATCCAGGTCAGAATTAAAGCTGGAGTCCAAAACTCATGTCACAGTTCAATACAAAATGTTGATTTTTTTCCTCCAGGAGAAGGCGTCATGGAATCAGAAAAGAATGGCACAGGAGAGACAGAGGTCTAGGAAACGACACAGTCCCACTTCAAAGGTCTCTTTTCCAGAGGATTCAAGTTTTATTCTGCCTAGAGTTAATTGAAAATTGGAATAATAATATTTTTATGTCTCAAATGATTCCTTTATAAGTAAGTACATGTGTATTCAAGCCTTTATGAACTGACCAACGGGACAAAAATTATCAAGCAAGATTGATTTTTCCAGGCCATTTTAGAACGTAATTTAAGAAAACTGAAAATGGTCCTGCAGTATTATTAAAGAAGTAAACTACTCAGGTTTAAATTTTTAAATATCAGTAAATTTTTTAGCTATCCGGTAATCTCTTAAAATCCACAGGAAATTCATTTCAGATACCAAAAACCACTGATGTTCAAGCTCCTTATATAAATTGGCATGGAATTTTCATATAACCTACACAATGTAAGTGCTACGTAACAGTTGTTATACTGCACTGTCTAGTGAGTAAAAACAAGAAACATTCCTACAGTAACAGTACTTCATCCCTTTGTACTGGTAAACTGCTGGACTGAGATCAGGCTCAGTAGTCCAGTGGAATTTATTTGTTACACATTCTTTAGAAAAAGCTTTCCACTTTAGCTTGGTATGACTTGCTCTATTTCTGGATCACATCCAACAGCAAGTATAATTCCTACTCTACCAAGTCCTGGGCAAATATATATATATGAAGTGAGTACCAGTTAGGTATTTTGATGACAATTGAATAAAGGGGCTCTACTCTTCAGAAAGTGTGGGGAGGAGGTGGAACCTACAAAGGACAGTGTGATACCTTAGAGGGAGTAAGAGCAGGAGGCTCTGATCACCCAAGACCTAAGGGATAAGGGAACAGCCTAAGGACTTCATCCCAGAGAGAGGGTCACCTGGTAGGAGCTGGGTGACAAGAGGAGATAATCCATGATCCAGAAAGGTAGGTTCCTGGCAGTGCTAGTCCACTCAGGACCTGTGACAGAGCCGAAGGAGCACCCAGAGGGCATGCCCACAGAGTCCAAGTGTCCAGAGAGAAGGCTCCGCAGAGCAAGCAGTGTGATGCACCAGCCAGTGAGGTGAGAGTACATGACAGACTCCTCTCCAGAGACACGTCTGTGTCTTCAGCAAATTGCAAGAATCACAAGACATTTGTAAAGAGGATCTTTTTAATTTTTCTTTTTCATGGAAACCAGAATAGGACTGATCGGAGAGTACACATATGGGTGTAGGAATACAAAGATAAGATAGATAAAATAATATCAGAAATTCACAGAAGTCATGAAAAGAGTTTCTTCTTCCTCCTCCTCTTCTCCTCTTCCTCCTCCTCCTTCTCCTTCTCCTTCTCCTCCTCCTCCTCCTTCTCTTTCTCCTTCTTCTTCTCCTTCTCCTTCTCCTTCTCCTTCTCCTTCTCCTTCTCCTTCTCCTTCTCCTTCTTCTTCTTTGGAGGCCTGAGTGACACCCAGTGGGACTTGGAAGCATTTATACTTAGAAACAGAGAACCAGTCATTTTTAAATGAAATTATCCATTATAAAAAAGGCAGCCTTATTATGATTTCCACAAAGGTTACTCTCCCATGATCCTTTCATTAAACAAAATTTAAAATGTGTATATTATAACTTTTTGGTTAATGTCATTCTTTTTCTTTTTTTTAGTCACTTTTATTACAAAAATATTGCTTTGTTATCCCTTTCATTACAAAGGAACAATACTACAATTATACTTAAGATTAAATAGTTTTTTTTTGGGGGGGGGGAGACCAACTGCCTTATTTATTTATTTATTTATTTATTTAGAAAGGGTCTTGCTCTGTAGTTCACACTGGCATTGAACTCACTGTATAGCCCAGGCTGGCCTCAAACTCAAAGCAATTCTGCCTTAGCTTCCTGATTTCTGGGATTATCTCTTTTATAATTTATATTAGAAAGTGATTTTTTATTCCAAATAAAAGTCTTTATGAAAAATTATCATGTATTCATGTTTCTGAGATGGAAGCTGTTGGTCTTAATGATCAAGTTTCATCAAGTCACCTGCCAAAAGGAATCAGTAGAGAAAGATGTAGGGAAACATAGAACTGAAGCTCTCTTTATAGGAAGAGAAATTTGGAAAGATGCTAATCAGTGAAGGGATTGTGGATATTGCTGAACTAAAGAGTAATTTAGTATACTGAAGAAAGGCAAATACTAGACTAAATATGTGTTCTTCGTGAATCCTGAAGCACATACTTCTCAGCACTGAATTGAATCAAACCAGAAAAACATAAAGGGACTGTAGAATATTTATATATGTGTTACCAAATAAAGCAAGGCAAGCCAAGGTCACAGTTGAAAGTGCTCTAAGTGAAGAGAGTTTCTAGCTAAATTCAAGACAATGGCATCTCTTCTCCCTGTCGTTCTGGTTACTAAATTCCTCCTAATCTTAGTGATTTTCTAATAATAAGATTACATGCAAATAAGGAAAGTTTCCTCAGGAGACAGGTCTAGAGAGGAGTGTGCACAGGCTGGAGGGTGATATCGCGAGGGATGACACTTATGTGATCTACCCTAAGTAGCACTTCCCTGGGACAACTGAGTGTTGTAACTTCTCGCACTTGGAGGTTCACAAACATTACCTGGAGAGCTGATACCTAGTTCAGTAGGTCTGGGGTGAGGTTTTAGATTCCGTATTTCTTGAAAAGCACAGCTGGTCCCTAGGTCATATATCCTAGATTTCTAAATGTTTTCATCTGACGCTGGTATCAATGAGTTAAACATCATGAATCCTTCTCAGCTATTCTGTGAGCACTAGGCAAAGAAAAACTGGAAATCTTTCTTCCAGTGACTTTTGAATTGGCTTGATTGGTTAGCTATGGCCATTTGTTATTTCTACTTTTGCTTCATTCAGACTCATCAAAACTAATTACAAAAAGGATCAATGGGAAGATTACTAAGTAAATCTAATTTTGTCTGGGTTATGAAGACAAAGTGTGATGTCTTTAAGAATAATAAAGGTTTATCAGTACTTTCTAGTCTTAAACTTATAATTTAGCACAGGATGATACATGTTCAGGAGAAAAGGAAAGTTTTTAGTGCTGTCACTAGTCATTAATTGAAACTTAGTATTTCCTTAAAAATGAAAGTAGGCATCATCATGGTATTAGCAGACTCCATAATGTCATCACTGATGGAAATCATAGATATTTTCATATTACATTATTTTATGGAAAATAACTATGTCATTTATATTAGTCATGGTTTAGGGACCACACGCATTTTTATGCTGACATTAGTTCTCACCTAATTTCAGTCCTTTTGTTCGTACATACTCTTGTCGCATGAACCAGTCAACCATCAGGCAATACTGAATCTCATGAGTCAGCCACCTGCCAGTGAAACTATGGGTAAATGCATTGGCAATCTCAGCATCTACATTTTTTTTCTTGAATTCTTCATCTACAATTTTTTATTGGTCAGTATGGGGAAGGAGAGGAGTCAGAGACCACCCCACAATTTAATAGTCTTGTTTTAGCTCACCTATAACAATCTTCATTCGGATGATTTAAGAAATAAAATGGAGGCTGTGGGTATAGCTCGATGGCAAAGTATTTAATGTGTGAAGCTTTGGGTGCACACTTTAGCATCACAAATTTTTTTGTAAAATCAGCAAAATTAACTTGCCTGTATTTTAAATGTTTGAGGTTTTTCTTTAATGTGTTGACAAAAGCACATATATAATGGTACAGTGAAATTTTGCTTTTTAATGTTTTGATAATAGTATACCATTATTTTCAACCATTTCTCTTGTGATCCTGTATATTTTATTCAACGCATTAAAGCATTATTTTGAGAAGAGTCCCCTCAGAAAATGTGAAACAAAGCAAAGCAAAGCAAAACAAAACAAAACAAAAAACTTGGCCATGTAGAATAATGCACCTGTTAATAAGTTATCAAAAGTCATGTTTTCCACAGATGCAAATGAATGAATGATTAGAGCTCTGTTATGAAGCACCAGGTAGCTCTTCTGCCAAGCATAAGTAAGAATCAGAGTCTGAGACATTAATCCCTTGTCCTTCCTGTGTGGAGTTATCAGATGTTATGGATGATGAGGTGGGCACTCCAAAGAATCTAGTTCATTCATTCTTTCATTTACTCAGCGAAGGTGAGTTAGTAACTACTATATTAGGATATATATATTTTTTCTGTCTTCCTAGAGTTTATATTCTAATGAAGCATCTTTCCTCTTATGCACATAGTTCAGCTAAGGGGACCGACCACACATAAGAAAACCAATGAAAAAGCAGGAGATAGAGACACAAACTTTTAAAGTCTTCCTACAACTAATCAATGTTTTACTTCTTTCTTTCTTTCTTTCTTTCTTTCTTTCTTTCTTTCTTTCTTTCTTTCTCTTTCTTTCTTTCTTTCTTTCTTTCTTTCTTTCTTTCTTTCTTTCTTTCTTTCTTTCTTTCAGATAGCAACACAGCCTAGCTTTTGGCTTTCTTCCTCCAAAGTATCTCTTAAAAATTGATTGTTTAATTTTGATCCTTCCCTCATAATGAACGGAGCTCCTAGAGTCAGGACACTCCCATAGTCTGTTACCAATGCATGATAAACTCATCAGATAGGGTTTGTTATTTATTTATATTGCTTACTATTAAATATTCTACTGATACCACCTTGTGATTTATTTCATTTGCCACATAAACAAATGATGTAACTTTTGATAATTTTCCAGGCCAAATTCTTTAAAGTTATGATGAATGGCCCAGAAATTTGGAAACCAAGCAAAGGAAAGGTTTTCTGAGGAGGATTTGGTCACCAGCTGTAGGGACTTCCTTTTCCCATTGTTTTGCCGCTGTGGGATGGCCACTGCTTTCAGCCACGTGCCCGAGAGAACTTCTCCTGCGCTCTGCATCGTCCTGCTCAGTAAGGGTTACAGATCTGTACTTCAGGTTGATGGCAGAAATGACAACTTCAAGTTTCCACGGGACCATCCAAAAGCAAAGAAGGGAGAAGGAAAAGAACAACAAATTAGAAGGAAAAAATGAAAACAAGGCTTTTGTAAGTGATGAGAAGAAGGATTGAAGGGGGGGTAGAGGAATGGAAAAAAGAAGAAACAAGATATATCATGTACAGATACAAATTCACTATGATGAATGTGATCAATATTTATGACAAATATGTATTTTTTTAAAGTTGAAAAACAAATAAATCAAACTGAGGTTTTTTTAGAGCCTCATCAGGAGAGCTAGTCCATCAGAAGAAAGGTTGGGAGGACATTGCCTTTGTCACTTTCCTGTCACTGGGACAAAATACCTGAAACACACAATTTAAAGGAAGAGAATATTACTCTGGCTCACAGTTTTGGCCCCTGCTTGGCTAGTTCTAAGGCAGAAAAAGCATGTGAGAGACAGGTATGGCAGAAGAAAGCTGTTCAACCCTAGGCCGCCAGGAAGCAGAGAGGGAGAAATGAGGAGCCAGGAACAAGAATACACTTTCCCAAGATATGCCACCAGGTTCCACCTCCTCACCCCACATTCAGGTACTGAACTCGTCAATGGATGAATCTTCTGAGTAACACACCTCAATAATCCAATCACCCTCCAAACACCTGAGACACTTTGGGGATGTTTTAGATCTAAATCATAACAGACATATAGCTAACTCTCCAATTATTCTAAAAGTTCTCTTTGAACAAAAACAAACAATAAAAATAAAAACAACCTTCCTAGGAGCACTTATTCTGTCACTACTAAGACATTTACTTAAATTCATGTTTATAACAATGTCACTATGTGCTGTATACACTATATATGTATATAACTATATATATCTCCTGTTCAAATCATTAGTGGAAATAGGCAGAATACATCCAGGAAATAAATACGTTTAATATGAGTCTAATGAATTTTTGCCAAGAATTTGTCAATATTAAATTATCTTCATCATGCAGGGAAGGCATAGAGAAGTGAAATTCTTTGTCTGAGGTTGTACAGCTAGTAGTTAGACTGATTTTCATACCCGTCCAATCCTAAATGAGTTCCCCTTATCATCACAGCTAAATATTCCCTATCAGACTACTATCTATTTAAATTGCATTGCTGCTGAACTTTAAGAATAATTTTTACTCAAATTTTTTTACTCAAATTATTTAAGTTTATTATCAAATTTAAGTTTTTACTCAATTTATTTAAGTTTATTATCAAATTATTTAAGTTATTTCACTCAAATTATTTAACTATTTTTTACTCAAGTTATTTAATTTTGTACTCAAATTATTTAAGAATAATTTTCATGCTTTAGTCTTCCTTTGCCAGATGATACTGCAAAGAGCTCTGAGAAAAAACCATGCGAAACTGACAACGTAGACAGTGGTTGGTGACTACATGAGAACCTACTAGAAATTATTTTCAAGTCTCTTGGTCAATAATCTCTGAAATTTTCTGAATAACTGTATTTGATTTGTGCTGAGCATCATTAATGCAATGTAACTGATCCTGTTTCCTTCTTTTCATTGGCCAGTAGGAACCACAGAGCCAATTAGTGCTAACCTTGGCCATCTTTATATATATTTGTGCATGACAATTTTATCATAAATTTATTTTTCCTTCCCATACTTTCCCCTTACCCTACTTCTTTAATTTATTTACTTGAGTTATTTATATATATATATATAATGTTCAAATCATTAGTGAAAATAGGCAAAGTACAGCTAGAAAATAAATGCAATGTGATTAATATGATTTTGATGAATTTTTGTCAAGAATTTATCAAACATTTAGTGATTATTGGAATTATTCTAAATACAGAAGGCTCAAAAATAATAACAAACTATAATTCATATTTTCTTTGATTTTTAAAATATAACTTCTTTTATTCTATTAGCCAAGCAGTATCTGGCCAAAAATAGAAAAAACTAAGACTCATTGGAGCACTCTGATTTCAATACTTTTATCTTGTACCTTATAAATAGTAAACATTTGAAGTACTGTATATTTAAATGTATTAAATATTGTCAGTGTGAAGAGTTTAATGTGTGAGGCATTCCGATTACAACCAAATCACAGTTGTGAATAAAGTTACAGTTCAGAAAAGTACTAATAGTCATTTCTGTAGACATTAATCCTAAAATATATATTTTTCTCTAGTAAATAATGCTCTGGCATGTCTAAGCCTGAAAACTGAAATGCAATATACTTTATTTCATGTTTTCCATTAGGTGAAAATGAAATGCACTAGCGGAATTCAAATGAAAGGCAGAGTTGCCTGTTACTGCTACTAATCCTATTCTGCAGACAAACAAAGAGATAGACTAAGAGATTCAGTCAAGATTACATAGGACAGACACGTGTCATTTAGTTTCATTATCCATAGAGTTTACCAAATTCACTGAGTGCTCTGGTTACCTTTGAGAAGGTGAATTAATTATTAGGCAATCTCTGTAAACCACTTCAGTCAGCTTTTTCTTCTCACACCAAGAACAATGATGCAAACACATCCATCAGAGTGGATGGCAATTAAAGTTCCAGTTGATTTCAATTATTGACTATACTTCAGCAAAATTATGGGTTCAAGATTTTTTTTCCCAGCTAACTTTTATTTCCTACAAAAGAGGAAAGGTAGAAGCTTTAAATGTTTTCACTATTTGCTGTGAAACACATGTACTAATTTTTTCACCATGGCACTTATTTGCCCCATTGTTCTTTACTGAACAGAAACATTAATAAACATTTACTTTTCACAATAAATAATTTCACAACTATTTCCAGAGAAAGCTATTATTTAAGTCTGTAAAGGCAAAATCAAACTTCAAAATCTTCTGAGAAAAGAAAATGAAAAAAATGTGAATATTAAATTCATTGACCTTCTCTGGGCATATTTTTGATGATTTTGTGTGTTTTGACTTTATCTGTGGTTCCCTGATATAAATCTTCAGAATTATATAAACTTCATCTTTGTATTGGTAAGAAATCTGGGACATAGTTCCAAGCAGAGCCCATTAAAAATCATTTTTGCCAGATGTGCAAGACTCCATGTCAAGTTTTTAATGTCCCTGCTTATCTTCCACTCAAAGTAGAGCTCATGTTTCCAATGCGAGAACTTCTTTGTATGATTCATTTGGGCCAATCTTTTTGATTATTATTGCTAACAAATAAAATTTAAAAGAAGTATTTTACTTCCAGTTAACACAAATGCCACTGGGGTGTTTTTTGCTGTGCATTACCCACAGCTCTTTCCAGACTGGCCTACACATGTGCAGGACGTGAACTGGCTAATAGAATTGGAAACCACAGACGCTGGTCGTAGCTTCCACATTTCCACTCCTTGTTCCTGTCTCCTTCATCTGTGTCCCACAAGGAGGCAAAAAGACTCAAATACTCCAAACTCACCATTCATGTACCACAGCATCCAAGGAAAGGTATATTTCTCTGAATAGCTCTCTCCAGAGGGCAAGCAAGCCTCTCTTTTTTTAACAAAAACACACATCCCATTAATTTGAATTGGTTCACTTGCCCAGGGAGGGTGGGACTGCCCTGATTGGCTTAGGCCAATCCTGTCTCCTCAAGGGACACAAGGGTGAGTGAATCCTGCTCCACAAAACCAAAGCAGAATGGGCTTCAGAGGGAGAGCCCAGAGAGCGCTCCATTTCCTGAACTTACTTCTCAGTTCTTTGGTTCTACTTTATTCATGGAAGGGATTGCATAATGTGAAACCCAAAGATACAGAAAAATAGTTAAAATAATTGTCATAGGCAGAGACCTAAAAATCATCTATTCCTTCTTAGGAAGTTTCAACAAAGACCTAAATGCTGAGATTTGCTTAATGCTTGGTATAAGTAAATGAGGTTTTTCACAGTATTTCCTCACAGCTTTTAAGAGGAACTTTGCTGTCAAGAATTTACTGAGAATGTCTCTGGATCTGCCTCTTATTTGGGAAAATCGTCAGGCATGAGGATTCCCACCTCCTTAATTTCCTGAGAGGCCGTAGTGTCTCACTCAGTGACCTCGCTTCATGAGAATCCAAGCGAGGAGGAGCAGCGAGGCCAGCTGGGGCCTCTCTCTGGCCTGGAGTTAGCGATCCACCCTTGCCAGGGTCCCGGAGGGGACCTGCTGAAGAGCAGAGCCTCGGTGCCTAGGCGGCAGGAAGATTGGGAACCGGTATGCGAAGGTCGCCGCTGAGCAAATCGCCCAGTTCAGCCTGGAGTCCTCAGGGGCGAGTCCTGTCCAATACAGAGACTATGGTCGGCTGTGTCGTGGAACTGTGTCACCGAGCTTTATGTCTTTTAGTTAGAAAAGATAATGACAGGATCTAAGCATCTAGTATCTCCCCTAAAAGGAAAAAAATGTCTTATTCTAAACAAACAAACAAAAATTAGGAATTTGTGCATAGGAATAGGTATTGCCTATTTAATGTAGGAAGTTGTTCCTTTAAAGCAATAGCATTGATAGTATTTTTATGTGAACCTTTTTCACTTTAAGTCTCTTAAAATGGAGTTGTTAATAAATTCATTAACATCACAAAAAAAAATCACGTCATCACCAATGCACCAGTTTCCTTTTAGCAGCCTCTTGGTTGGTCTATCAGTGTCCAGAAGCAATCAGAGAAGCAATTTGCCTTCACTTAAGCAAAGCCTTAGATTCTGTCCAATTTGGAATACGCTATACTAACCTAGGGAAATGTGCTGGCTAGAATTCCACTGACTGCGGAGCAGAATCTGTTCATTCACCCATGCACTCTTATCAGACAGTTAACATGCATATCTTATGTGGTTGCTGAGTGTCAGCCTTGGTACTTGGTGCTGCCCTCATTTCCAACTTCACCAGTGGCACCACCATTAGGAGGCCACAAGAAAAGGAAGGGAGGAAGTTGAGGAAATTAGGGGCAGGAGAAAGAGAAAAAGAAAGGAGAAAGTGAAGGGAAGAGGAAGGGCAGGAGAGAAGGAAGAAGAAAAATGTGTATCTATTGCTTGCAAGTTAATTCTGCTGACAGAGCTCATTTCCTATGCTTGCTTTTGTTTAGTGATAATGGAGGGATAAAGGGGAAAAACAGGTCCTCAAAGTGGGAAGGGAAGCGAAACCCTGCCCTAAATCTCTACCACCCCATGTCAAAAGGTCCCAGCATCATTCTCATTACTACTCACAGAATCCCACCTCCTGAATCCAGTACTGGTTTTCTTTCTTTTTGGCGGGGGGGGGGGGGGAGGGGGGGTACTGGGGATTGAACTCACGACCTTGCTCCTGCCAGGCAGGCAGCTTCAGCCACTGAGGTAGTCCCTGGCCCTCTAGTACTGGTTTTCTTATGCCAGAGTGTTGAAACATAACTCCAGTGCCCCAAAATTATCCAGAATGAAATATAAGATGTAGTCCTGGTCCTCTAAAGTGTTAATCTGAGTGACTATCCCAGCACGGTTTGTTAGAGTTCCTACTATATACTATATGTTATATGCTATGTGTTATGTGCTATGTGCACATAGTTACTGGCAACTGAGACAGAAATATTATAGGCAGCCAGGCAGGGCTAAGCCCTGGGAGTAACCAGTGCAAAAGATAAGGTACCTTGCACCTGTTGGGGAGACAGACACCTCCACTGTGGGATAGACCTCAAGACAAAAGATGAATCAAATGCACCCACATACTTCTTAAGGGTATCAGGAATTGATATTCTAAATAGGTCTTTATCACCCTGAGGAAGCCAGGAGTCAACATCCCAATCCCATATAGGAAGAGTCACTGCTTTTCAAGCATGCCTACTTGCTACGTGACTGACTTCCCCATTTGTCCCCAGTTTAATCAATTTTGTGACTGACTTCCCCATTTGTCCCCAGTTTAATCAATTTGTGACTGGCTTCCCCATTTGTCCCCAGTTTAATCAGTTTTGTGACTGGCTTCCCCATTTGTCCCCAGTTTAATCAATTTTGTGACTGGCTTCCCCATTTGTCCCCAGTTTAATCAATTTTATCTGAGCAATTAATCTTATTGATTGGCAATAGTGCTGTCCCACCTCATGCTCACCTTGTGAGTTCCCATGTTTTCCCACCCTAGATCACCTCACTTTGTGGTTCTGCTCTACAACAGAACCTAGAAAAGACAAAGTCTTTGGCAATCCACTGGGGACCCCCTCTGTCTCTCTCTCTCTCTCTCCCTCTCTCTCTCTCTCTCTCTCTCTCTCTCTCTCAAATAGAAGCTTTCTTCCTCTCAATAATATATTCTACTCTTAACCTCCATTATTCTTAAAACTCATTCTTTGATTTTAGAGAACATGAATTCGTACCTGACATC